>JAVJIF010024732.1:5000-48139 GCA_038442645.1 Agave tequilana | reverse complement strand
TATAGATCTTCCTATAGATTTTGGCATAAGTTCTACTTTTCAATATTGACTGCTTAATGGATTATAAAGGTCTTATAAATGTTATCCCACTTGTTGATGAGCCTATTTTCGAGAGGCTATTCCTTTCACACCATTATCAGATTTTTTACCCTATACAACATGTCAAGTTCATAAATTCTTAAATGATAAATTATCATCACCCAAGTTGGGGGATTCAAAAAATCTGATTTGGACAGGAAAAGTAATACATGACTAGGCCGAAGTGAACTGGTGAAGATTGATCATTAAAATTTAAACAGTATGAACACTTCTATATCTAACTCGACAAAGTCGAGTCTCTCAACACAGAGAGAATGATGCGAACATCAAGCCACGTGTATGGCACGTGTAATACAGGTGGAGAAGATGTCTTGTTCCAGTTTTCCAGTAGTAATAAACTCTATGTAATTTTAGTTTCTTTATTTAGAGTTGTATTTTATTAGGAGTTTATTTTCTTTTATTTTAGAATTGTAATTCTATTTTGATTAGGATTTTTAGTTTAAGTTGTATTCAGTTTTATACAAGCCTATAAAAGCCTTTTGTATCAATCAATGAATAAAATGAATTATTATGAAAGTTTTTTTCTCAATTTTGTATGAGTTGTGATCTTTTCCAATCTCTCTTTATTGTGTGAAGCCCTAGAGAAATCCTAGATTAGTGTTGTGAAGCTCTAACTATCTATTCCCTTATTCTTCTTTTTCCCTTCCTCCAAAACTCTAACTATTATCTTCAATCTCCCTCTCAATTTCTTTCCCAAAATCCACAAAAAAATGCAGAAAAAAAATACAATCACAAAATCCACAAATTTGAGAAATCTACTGTTACAAACTATTCAAAATCCCACAAAACCTCCCACGAAATCCCTCAGAAATCCCCAAATTCACTGTTCATCAGACCCGCTTGCTACAGTTCCCCGACCTGCTACTACAATGCACCCGACTCGACTGCTACAGTAAAAACAACCCGCTAAGGGGCCGTTTTTTTCGCGTAAAACTCCGTAATTCGTAAATGACTTACTACCAGTTACAACTACGGCGTTTGTTTGGACCGTAATTCGTAAAAGACTTACGTAACTCAACTAACCTCACTTGCAACCCAGTTACCACTCACTTACCCGCCAGTTACAGTTAATTTTGTGGTCATACAAATTTGTAATATTTTTTTATATTAATATTAATTTTTTTAATATTTAACTTTTTTAATATTTATTTGCAGTATTAAAACTTTTAAAATCACCAACTAGTTAATTTTGTGGTCAACTTTTTCACTTACACTTATACATTACGACAACCAAACACCGTAAAGTACAATACACTTTTCCACTTTACAATTTTATATTACCAACCAAACACCGTAAAATTTACATACATGTAACTCATTTACAATTGTAAAAGACTTTACCCATTACAACTACGAATTACGGCCAGTTACGACAACCAAACAGACCCTAAGTGTTCAAAATTCATTTTCAAGCCGTATCTCTCAACCGGGTCCGAATCACGCACAGTTCAAAGCGTTGGATTCGTGAGAGATTTCTCTACGCATCCACAAGCATCACAAGGACACTGAGGCCGATGCGATCCTCAATAGGTACTTTTCTAATTCAGATCATTTATTTCGAGTCTGATATTTTAATCTCTGAGTTTTTATCGATTTAACTACTGTCCACAAACGTAAGATTGTGCGTATCTACTTACCTGTACTTCAATAATTTTAATATTAATCGTAGAATTTTTTGCCGCATAATATATTACCTTTAGTTGATTCTAGATTGAATTGGATTAATCTACGCGTGTTATTTTGACATCCATCTACTTCATTAGTTTTAATCATTTCTACTAACGATCGTTTCATGTTGGTGAAGCGTGATTGAGTGTTTTATTGCCGATTTTCATACACGCATACACGTTTCACATTACCAAAACTAAGCATCTGGCGGATCAGAGTCTGCATCAGGTATCTATTGCTGATGGATCAGATTCTATACTGCCGGAATAAAGTCCCATGATATCACCACCTTCTCTTGAGTCAATCATACATCATACTAGATTGAAGTTGATTGACCATAACTCAATTTCTTTAGCATGTGCAGTAAGGCTTGTTCTTTATAATCTACTATCCATTTCCACGTACCTGATTCCATTAAAGAAGTAGCTTGAATATGCTTGCCTTTCAAGTTCGTCCATTCTGCCCAAATTGATCCTAAAGTGCACAACCTCCATATTAGTCTGAAGCCAGAAGCTGAATTAAGGTCATTTTACTAATATCATCTCCTCCCTCATTCTTAGGTCTTTACAATGCATTCAAGCTCCATCCATACAATTCATTATTCCACAGGAAAATTAGCAAAAATTCTCTCCATCTCTCTTACCACTGATCCTCCCAGCTTGAATGTGTATATACAGAAGAATAAAAATTATTCTACAATACACTCTTAATCAGCTCAACTGTACCAGCTAAATGTAGCTTCTTGGCCAACCAGCCATCCACCATATCCCTTATATTGCCAGATTGAAGCAGTGGTTAACATGGTTGATTGAGTTGCGCGCTACCTCGAGCTTGGGTTCCATAGTAGCAATCCTGAAAGAGCCATCTTATAAACCAAGTTCGGGTTGCCTAAGTGTTTCAATTGTGCAAGAAGGTCACACTGAATCCATAAGTCAAGAGCATGCATGCATGGAATTGGATAGACATAAGGATGGCTCAACTGGGAGATGAATGATTCAAATGATTATGATACCTAATCATATGGATAAATCAAAGTTCATTCAAGCTATATAGTTTCTTGCCCAACATATTGATTGGATGGCATCCATCTTAATCACCCAGCACTATGTTCTTATCTCTTAACTTGTACTTGAGTCCACTGTATTTCGATTAAGTAGAGAGAGTTGTTAGGACACTTAGCTATTTATTGTAACCCATATCAAAAAAGGCAATTAAATATTTTAGTTAGGTTTACTTACAGAGAAAGCCTTCTCCCAAAAGGGATGCTAGGTCTTTCATGTTGATAGTTCTGGAAGATGAATATAATTTTTATTTCAATCTTCTACTTACCAAGTTAATAATATGAAAGATATTTCATAACATCAATATCCAACTTTGCAATATTTTTCTTTCCCCTTCTCTTCCACTAAAGCAGCATTTTCTGAGAGTCAAAATTTTAGTTGTTTTAAAATTTTCCTCTATACCAAATGCCAAATATTATGTGTATTCTTCATATTCTGTCATTATGGCTTGATGGCTAATCCCATAATAGGTAAATAGATATGTTATGCTAGTTTTTGAAGTGCAAATAACTGACTTCCCAAAATGAAAATGTGAAACTAAGATACTGCAAACTAACCTCCCACGAAGCTGTGGCGGAATTAACTGTCCACCCACCGTGTCTGGGATATTCCTTGAATGCGGCAAGGGTCCTCTAGGTAGTTTACGATGCGGATAAGCTAAACCAGATCCATTTGACTCTCGCTTCCGAGATACACAGTCACTTTCAGCAATAGCAGATGCAACTCTAGAAGAGTGGTCAGTCACGATAGATTGATGTGATGAAAAAGATGATGAAGAAAAAAGGATTGATGCATCTGGGAGTTTTTCCATCTGTGGCAGAGGCAACTGGGAGACACCATTACAAGCTTGATGCGATGATGATACGAAATTCCTGCAAAGAAAACACAATAAACATGTGAAACATGATCAGCAAATTATCATCTTTTATATAGAGCAAGACTGATCAAATTAGAATCAAACTGCAAAATGCTAGGTAAGAAGTCAAGTTTCAGATATATCTCTCATGGACATGTTTCAGATGCACTCTTATGGATGGTATGCAATTTCATGGACATGTTCAAAACTCCTACGGTCTCAAACACGTCAGTTATATGCATTGCACAAATTGAATATGATATTCCTTTAACTTTCATGCTAACAAATTGATTTAAAATAGAAATCAAAATAATTTTATAATAAACTTGGGCTATGTTTCATTTCAAACAGTGAGATACATTAACTCTTCAAGGAAGATGCATGAGATGAAAAGTCAAGGGCTTGTTGCTAGATGAATGTGTGTGAGAGAGCACATGTTTGTTCTTATTACCACTTTACCGCAAAAGTGAAAGGATAATAGAGGCACAAGCCGCACAACCTTGCCTGACCTATGAGCTTATGGTTGAAACTGTGCTTTAAACAAGCCCTTATCCGGGTTAATAGTTTCGAAGGTCTTAGCCACGTCTCCGAAGTTCGTCTTAAGCAGGAGCCCTCCACTGTTGCTGTAGCAATTGCAATAGATGGTGGGCCTTTGACTTTATCAAGTTTATGGCTCCTTCCCTCACATTAATGATCTCCGTATGATAGGTTTCTTTATTCACATGTAGGTTCCTCCGCACCAAAGATGGTATGGTTGATCGGCTTGCGCTCTTACGTGGAAGTGGTCTCAGTAATGAAGTCACTAGAGAGGGTAGTCCTAGGTAGGAAGCTTAAGATTCATGATAAGACATTCAAATCCAGTAAATTGAGTACGAGGGGGCATAAAAAAGAGGCTGTGCAGTGAAATTAGATTCAATTAAAAACAACCTACAAAAACAATCACAGTCAAGGGACGATTCAGCCTCCATCCTAGTAGTCATTTAGTTTCATTCTTGGTCCAATCCTAGATACCGAGATACACCCATCAGCTCACACGTCATACAACCACACATGATTTATGAGGAGAGTAATACAAAAGTAGTGAGAAATGAACACGACATGATCCACAAGTTCCAAGACAAACTTTAAGACTTATCACTTTTTGCTAGAAATTGTTACAATAAAATACTAAAATTTCTAGAAGTAAAGATAAAAGAAGCTAAAATTAAAAGAGAAATTTAGAATGGTTGCCTTGAGATCTAGGAAGCACTAATAGGATAGGGGGAACACGATCAAGACAGGATACCACTGACCAAAAAATAATAAATTATCAGAAACTACACAAAACAGCATTGGCATGGTAGAAAGTGTCGTCACTGATATGGTTTACAACACAAAATGGATTTACAATAGATTTGGCCATTCTTCCAAGATCAGGATCAAGGTGGAGGGAAGTTCAATTGCGGAAGGGCACATGCCTTACCTCTGGATTGTTATTTATTAAGTTATTAATTTCTCTAACTGGTTAATCTCATTCTTCTTGTGCTCAGGCAGGAAAAAGGTGGGTGCTCAACCCAAGTTGAGTTCATTCCAAATCCTCATCAGAAATCTCTCTTCCTTGAAAAAGGAAGAGAATAATGGGGTCATAACTCACTACAACATATAACAATAACTAACAGGATGGGTAAAAAGGGTTATGTTTGCCTTCTTTGCACCCACTCTTCTACAATAAATGCTTTCTCCTGTGTACCTCAAAATCAATCCCAAAATACTTTAAGGGAATAAATTCCTCATAAATTCCCATAAAACATTTCAAAGGAAATTTATAACCAACTCCATCTTTTGCTTTCAACCTTTCCAAGGTGAGAGAAATAATAAGATCAATAGCCTAAAGACAACAATGAGCAGACTTCAACATCGAACCCTAACTCATAGATAAATTTGAAATTGGTTGAATCATATGATTATTGGACCAAGCAGCTTTATCTTCTGCTTTTCAACCTTGCGTAGGTAAAAGAAATAATAAGATCGGAACCAGTAAATACAACAATAAGCGACTTCAACATGGAACCGTAACTCAGATAAATTTGAAACTGCATATGATTCTCGTACCAAGCATGAGAAAGGAACAAGCACTTGACTACTAAATGGATTTTCTATAAAGTATTGCATGCAATTTAAGGCACATATAAAGGAAATAAGAAAACATAAAATATTAGAAAAATTAATTGTTATCTAGTTGTTCGAATGGTTTTTCAATATTTTCTTAATCAAAATTATTTGTACATTTTTTTAATGGTAAATGGGTAAATATTTGTGCATCACTTATTTGAGAATCTTGGCTCCAACAGTTATTGGGATGTAAGGGAGTGCGTTTTATATTAGTGAAATCTTCAATTAAAACATCTTAAGCTAACCTATAACAACCCCAATCATAACCATGAACGTTAAGAAGGCCTTAAGCTGAGCTTAGCTTGGATGAGGCAAGCACAGAAAGGTTTAGTTTCAACTCCTTAAACCCATTTATCGTAGATTAATTTGTTACCACACACGATAGGAAAAATAGGAGATTTTTCACTTATATTAAATTATTATGAGTCCTTGGAGTTTTCAGCTGTGATAACACAATTAGGCTTAAGGTAATAGACCACCCACGTGCATGCAAAAGCTTGCCCTGACTAGCACCCAACAAAGCCAACTCCAAGTGGTTATGCGAGTGCATCGTGCCATGGTGTATATGTGTTTGTTTTATTAATTTTCCTTTGTTATTTTTTCTTATTTTCTTTTGAGTTTGTAATCGTACTCCTAATTTGGCTAGCCTTTTTCTAACATTTTGGACTCTATTATGCCTTATAATTGGCTTTACAATATGGCTAACTAGGCTCTAATGACTACGCACTAGGGCCTCCATCCCTTATACACCACAGTGAGTTTTAAATCTCCTTTCATATTTATAAAAGTTCTACAACAACACCAACAATAATAAAGAAATCTATCCAAACATTTTGGGGTTGGCAACATTAAACTTTTTTCCATTCAGTTCTGTAAGTGGTTACTTCTCTTTGTAGAAAATCAATCAATACTACTACACTTACTTGGACAGAGTTTTCAGGTGATTGTACAGATTGAGAAGTGATTGCTTTGGACTAACACAAAAGATGGCAGAGTGCACATGTTTTCATCCAAGACAGATGTTCTAGACTCTCTTTCTTTCTAATTTAGTTTTTCATTTTCGTTAATTATAATTGTTTCATAGTTTATTATAGTACGTCCTAAAAGTTGTTGCTAACGACACAACACTACTATATAACCTTTCATGTCAAATTAGTGACCTTTCATGTCAAATTAGTGACCATTCTCTATAAGAATTCATTCAAAGTGTAAGAATAAACCTCCTATAAGGAGAATGCAACGTCTAAAGAATCTAAAATTGGCTAAATTGATGATGAATTTCCCTAAGTTTGCTCAAGAGTCAAATGTGAAAGGCATCCAAAGATCACTCACGGAATAGTAACTTTTAGATAGACCAGTACCCAGCAATGAGAATAGTATTGCTTTGAAAGGCTACTTTAGTTGTGCAACTTTTCAAGTCATGGAATCCAAAGTTTGGCCATTGGAAATTAAGGTTGTTCTGCCGGCTTCCTACTTCAGGGGATCAGAATTGCATTGTGTTTTCTCTCACAACAAGAGCCTTTCCATGCTTATCTGGTTCTCATGTTCCTGAATAGTAAGCAAGTTCATGTTAGTGGCGCTCCCAATGGCCAACTCAAAGACTAGGGCGATAGATGATGATTGCATCCCTACTTTCCAGCCTGCAACCTTACACAAGGCACTTTATCGATGGGTTGGACTGGTTATGAAAAATACTATTATTCTAAAAACAATTTCAACAAAACTGCTAGTTGCTTTTCAAATAATTTGTTGCGAGCTTTTATTCTATTCCGCTGAAGTCAAGATCGAAAATGCAACCAATAATTTCAGGAGAGGCATGGCCTAGGAAGGAATTGCGAACATGAATAGAAAACCCTAGCCGGTCTGTCTATGAAACGAGAATTCAAACTAAACCCTAATTCTAAATCTAACTCTAATCCCAGGATAAAATAATAAAACCCTAACCCAAAAAGGAGGAAGAAAGGGGCGCTGAGATTACCGGTTCTGGCGATATGGAGGCGAAAGCAAAGCACCAAAGTGAAACATCTTCTTCTCCCCTTCTTCCTCTCCTCCTCCTCTTTCGGCTTTTTCTATTTTCTCACCTTTATCTCTTTCTTCAGTGATTTTGTCGCACTCCTCTTCTTCTGAAGAGGCATAATCCACCAGCGACATAGCTCCTCCCCCCTCCCTCCCTAATTTTCCGCCTGAAAGCGCCCGAATGAGGCTCTGCCAATTTGTGGCATTTAAGGGGCCTGGTTTGCTGCAAGGGAGGGCGTAGTTGAAAGTTATAAGTGGTAAAAAAAAATTTACAGTTAAAAGTGTGTTTTTGGGTATTTAATCGTTAATGTAAAATTATTACAAGTAAAAAAATGTTTTGTGTGTTATAGTATTTGATTGTCGTAATGTGTAACTCATAAGTGAAAAAATTAATCACAAAATTAACTATTTAATAATTTAAAAATATCAATAAATATTAAATATAAAAAATTAAAAAATAAGTTAAATAATTAAATATATAATATAATAAATATTAAAAAATTAGAAATAGTAAATATTAAAAAAATATTAAAATTTTAATAAAATTTTAATCTAATATCAAAACTTATTAAATTTAAATTAAATACTATTAATCTGTAAATAAAGTAAATTAAATGGAATACATTATATTAATGAAAAATTTTACTACAACCACCTACTTCGCTTCAAATTAGAAAAAAAAAACTCAGTTTCATAATTTGGTTAGGGTTTGGGGTTTGGGTTCGGGTTCGGGGTGACGGTGAGGGTGGGGGGTCCGGTGGTCGGGGTCGGGGTTTGGGGTTTGGGGTGAAGGGTAAGGGTTAGGGTCAGTGTAACACCCCGTTCCCGGAATACGAACTTATCTGCGTATTCAGTTTTTCGATCGTATTTTTTGATTTACTTCTTTTATTTGTTTTTGTTTTATGATTATTTATGTGATCATTTTGTAATGGATCCGGGTTCGTGGACTTGGAATCAGCCCTAATCTGGACCGGGGACCCGATCCTAGTATACTATTTGATTTAGTCTTTTCGATAGTCCAAATTGATTGATTTCAGTTTCAAATACTGTTTTTCAATATTTTAGATTTTTCGTGATTTTTTAGTATTTTTCTAAATTATTTTTATAAAAACCCTAAAATCGGGATTAATCGGTACCGCTGGTTTATTTCTGAATTTTTAATTTACAAATGGAGTCGAATTTTGAGAAATCGCTTTCACATATTTTCTTAGAATAATATTTTCTATCTTAATATATTTTTTAGAAATTTTCAGAATTTAACAGATTTCCGCCAGATTTGGTGTCGACCGATATTGGCGGTCGATTTCAAAATTTTTAATTTAAAAACTATAAATAATTTCTTGAAATGGATTTCACCATGATTCTTAGAATAATATTCTTGATTTTTGAGAATTTTTGCGGGTCGTTCTGAGATACTTGATTTTCGGACGATTCCGGTATTTTTCCGAAAGTTTTCCGCATCCGCAACCGAATCCGGGGAATCCGCCACTCTAATTATTTTCACTTTTTCTTCCAATCAAATATCTTCCTTTTTTTCCTTTTCTTTTCTTTTTCCTTTTTCTTTCCTTCCTTTCCTTCCACCATATTCTACAACATTCTCCATTCTTCCATTACCTTCTACACCTTTTCACCAAAATATCTCCTCCAAAACATCCCAAACCACTCAAACCCCTTTCCCATCACCATGGCCGGCCAAGAGCCACCTCACTCTCTCCATTTACAAAAAAACCCCCTCCCTAAATCCTTTTTCATCTCCTTCAAATTCAATACCAAATACAAAACCCTTTTCTCCTTCTTCCCTTTTCATTTCTCCATCAAAACCTTAACCACCACCAACTCCTCCTTCATATCCACCACAACCACCACAATCATAACTTCTCCAACTCCCTACCATCATCTTCTTCCACCTCCATCTCCATTTAAACCACCACAACTCCAAAAACTCCACCATAATCTCAAACATCTCCTTTACCTTCTCCAAAAATACCACCACGACTAAAACCCTCCACAAAACCACCACTCCACCACCTATACCTAGGCCGGCCACCCTCCTTGGCTAGGGGCCGAGCCCCTCTTCTCCGGCAACACCTCCGGCAACCACTCCGACGACCTTTCCGGCGACTATTCCGAAGACTTCACCACCTTCAACAAACTCCATCACCACCACTACGAAACTTCCATCTTCACCACCATCTCCTTTTCGTTTCTTCTCCATCACCACCATCTCCACTCTTACCACACAACACCACCTCCATCTCCACTACTTCAACCTCCAACATCACCTTCATCATCACCTCCTTCACTTTTTTTTTCATTACTCCATCAAAATCCATCTCCTTCACCAAAATAACACCACCACCAAAGCCATCACCCTTCCCTTCCTCTCTCCCTCCTCCTTGAGGCCGGCCACTTCCTAGGCCACCAAGGGGTGGCGCACCACCCCTAGAGCCGGCGGCCACCCAAGGGCCAAGCCCCCCTTTCCTTCACTCGCTTTGTGTTTTTTCCTCTCCCGGGAATTCGGACGCGCAAAGTTTCAAAAAGTGGAGTTTTAGGCGAGGGACTTTCCTCGCAAAGAAAATGGACTTGTATTAAAATCAGTATTATGTTGTATTTAGTATCAGTGCGGTGTGGTTGTACGGGTGTGTGTTGTATTATGTGGACATATCTTGACTCGAGCCAGACTGATACAGTGTAATGCTTGTAATAGGATAGAACAACTCGTGCGGACACCCGGTACCGACTCTGGGTTTCTGCCCACTCCCGAGCTGGCTGCCCAATGGTTTCAGGCCAGTACCCTTACGGGTTTTGTGGTAGCTACTGAGGGTGTGCTTAAACCCCGAGCGTACTTTAGTCCTAGGCTCTCTACTCAGCCTTCAGGCTTCACTACTCCTCGGTAGAATAAATATTATCACAATATAGCTTGCTCATGTGGTACTAACATCGCAGGTACTCTTGTACCGACTCTGAGATATGCCTACTCCTAGGCTGGCTACCCAATGGTTTAAGGCATGTACCCTTATTGGTTTCGTGGTAGTTACCGAGAGTGCGCCTAAACCCCGAGCGTACTTTAGCCTCCGGGTTCTGCCCACTTCCTCGAAAGAGGAGTGCGCTCAGACCATCAGGTCTCTCAGCTCCTCCTGGTGAGCATACTTAGCGCTCGGCACTTTATTCACTAAATTCGTCTAGGCGAGATGCTACCGGATTTTCTACTCGCACTTTAGCCGAGTCATCCCGGTAACCTCGCCAAGCACTTTAGTGATTAAACACTGTTCGCTGTCTGTGCCTCCAGCCTGCTCAGCTCCGCTTGATTGTGCTCAGCTATTACTCTATTACTTGCCATGAACATACTTGTTACGCTAACACTTGACATACACCTGTCTGTATCACTTAACAACTGATGTGTTATCACCTGACATGCTACTACTCGACACCTGCTCCTGTTATGTTATCTCTTATCACCTTCCCCTTGTTATGACGTGACTTATCACCTGTCACCTACATGAACACTTGTCATTGGCATGTTAAAACCTGATACCTGTTATGATTAACTATCTATTCATGATTATCACATTACGGGAATGTAGTACCTGATCTCTAGTTATGTACTCCCGTTTTGCTTGTTATGAACTCCCGTTATGCTTGTTATGTACTCCTGTTATGATCAGTTATGTTCCTACTCATTCCTGTAATATGATAATGATGTTTAATAAGCTATAAAAAGGACAACTTACACAGGGAATAGGAGGAAGTGATGGATGCCGGTATGATGCCTTACTTATAGTGGTGGAATACTAAAACTGACGATTCGTGTTAGGGGGATTTCAGTCCCCCAGAAGATGCGTGTTAGGGGGATTTCAGGCCCCCAAATGGCTGTCCCGGGCGGACGGGAACTACTATAAGTATGAGTTATCAGTTCTTCATCAGCTTCCAATAACCAACCTCGACGTACTTATATATGGATGTATGTGTGTTGAGATGTACACCAGGACACATACCTAAATATATGGGTCGGATGAGTAATAATAAGATGCCAAGATAATAACTGGTTGTGTTGCTTTGCAAACTTGGTTATGTCACTTGTTTTGCCACAAGTGCTTTCATCGGGTTTTACATCAGATTTCTGCTTACATTCCGCTTTGCCACTTGTGTTCTTGTGTTCTATTCCACCAGTTTCCTACTCTTATCTTATCATGATACCACTTGCTATATATCTACTTGCTCCTATAAGCCTGTGCTCACGACACGATTTTTTATGCATGTTTATGATTCGGTTTTATCGATACACGTGTGCTCATCCTTGCACGCCATCTGGTATTCGCATCACCACTTGCTGGGAGTTCTGACTCCTCTGGATCCTCATGTCCAGGTCCTGGAGCTTGGAGTTAGGGGATTCTCTTGGTTGCTGATCTGAGAGGTGCAGCAGTAGCTTGGATCTCCAATAGACTGTCCAGAGCCCTATCCTTCTAGGCTCCCCTGTGTGTCTCTCGAGTTTTCCTTCTGTTAACTCGTGAGCACCTTTTATACTGTTCATTCTTATATATCTCTTTATATTCTTGTATTTGCGCATATCGGTGATGTAATATTCTTATAATATTGTTTCACCTCTGGTGATAACTTTGTAATTGTACTCAGATGTTGGAATGTATAATGCACCATGCGCTTCTGTACTCTGATACTTGCTTGTACTGATGCTTAGCGTATATACGTGAGGGTATTTCCGACCTGCGTATATACGTCGCAGTAACGTCTCCGTACCCGCGGGATCGGGGCGTTACAGGATGGTATCAGAGCCTAGGCTCTCACATCCTCAGTACATTCAGATGGCAAATTAATGGTAAAGAAATTTGCAACTGGAATACAAGAGTCCTGGTTATACAATCCAACTACAAGTACAGAGTTATCTCTCTCTTTTTTTGATCCATTTCTTGAATCCTGAGACCCTTCAATCTTTTACCTTCCACCTCCTTCTTGCTACCCTTTCAACCAACTCAGCTATGGAAAGACAGGGGACACGCATTGGTCCTAGTACCTCTCAAGATGGATCCAGCAGAGACAATGATAGCCTGATGAGGGTACTTTAAGGGATGATGCAGAGTCAACAGCAGCAGACAGAGCTTCTACGTCAAGGACTATTAGTTGCACCCCGAGAGCAGAGGCCAGGTAATGTGTCAGATTTCAGGAGATTACAGCCGGCAATCTTTCAGGCATAGAGAAGCCCTTGGATGCGGAACAATGGCTGGTAGATACGACAGATCTCTTGAAAGTAGCCCACATCTCTGAGGAGAACCAAGTGGAAGTGGCCAAGATACAGCTGAGAGATATGGCCAGAACCTGGTAGTTGGCAGAAGAAGCAACACTGGAGAAACCCATTATGTGGGACCAATTTTCAAAGGGTTTCTACGAAAGATTCTTCCCTGCAACAGCTCAAAAAGAAATGGAAGAACAATTTATCCGGCTACAACAGCGAAATCGGTCAGTGGATGAATATGTTGCTGAATTCTTGAGACTTAGCAGGTTTGCACCCTACATGGTGACGGACGAAGAGAAACGGGCTAGCAGATTTCAGCAAGGGCTGAAGATGGATGTCCAGATGTTTCTTATTCCTCAATAGCTGAAGACGTACTCCCAGGTTCTCTCCATTGCCCGTGAAGTAGAACGAGAACTGGAGAAGAAAAGTGAGAACCAGGTACAGAACAAGCCAATGAAGAGACCCTTTTAGTTGATGAACGAAGAACACACAACCAGAGCCATCAATGGCCCGATAGTCAAACGACCATTCCAACCTTCTCTTCCTCAGATCATATGCAACTTCTGCCACAAATCTGGACAGTATAGGAAAGACTGTCGAATGGATAACAGACTATGCTTAGCCTGTGGGACTGGAAGTCATGCAATAAGAGATTGCCCGTTCAGAAGGGTAGGAAATATGGCACCAGTTCGACCAGTACTTCTAGCCCCACCACATAGAGGGAACCCAGAACCCTTTGGCCGAAGAGCTCCATTTCCACCCCAGCAGCATGATCAACCACAGAAAGGAGCAAGAACTGGAGCCGATCATGGCAGAGGCTAAGTTTACATGTCAACAGAGGCATCAAGCGAAGCAGTAGCGGAATACGAAGCCCAGTATCCAGAACAGGGACCTTGAGGATATCATTGTAACAGCTACCCCTGATCTTTTGTATTTTGAGTTGTTTATCTTTCTTAAATATTCCACTTTATCATATTCTCATTGTCGACCCTAGTCTCTCCTGTGTTCATCTTCCCCTTATCGAAATTTCGAGGACAAAATTTTTGTAAAGTGGGTAGAATGTAACACCCCATTCCCGGAATACGTACTTATCTGCGTATTCAGTTTTTCAATCGTATTTTTTGATTTACTTCTTTTATTTGTTTTTGTTTTATGATTATTTATGTGATCATTTTGTATTGGATTCGGGCTCGTGGACTTGAAATCAGCCCTGATCTGGACCGGGGACCCGATCCTAGTATACTATTTGATTTAGTCTTTTCGATAGTCCAAATTGACTGATTTCAGTTTCAAACACTGTTTTTCAATATTTTAGATTTTTCGTGATTTTTCAGATTTTTTTCTGAATTATTTTTATAAAATCCCTAAAATCGGGATTAATCGGTACCGCTGGTTTATTCATGGATTTTTAATTTACAAATGGAGTCGAATTTTGAGAAATCACTTTCACATATTTTCTTAGAATAATATTTTCTATCTTAATATATTTTTTAGAAAATTTCAGAATTTAACAGATTTCCGCCAGATTTGGTGTCGACCGATATTGGCGGCCGATTTCAGGATTTTTAATTTAAAAATTATAAATAATTTTTTAAAATGGATTTCACCATGATTCTTAGAATAATATTCTTGATTTTTGAGAATTTTTGCGGGTCGTTCTGAGATACTTGATTTTCAGACGATTCCGGTATTTTTCCGAAAGTTTTCCGCACCGCAACCGAATCCAGGGAATCCGCCACTCTAATTATTTTCAATTTTTCTTCCAATCAAATATCTTTATTTTTTTCCTTTTCTTTTCTTTTTCCTTTTCTTTCCATCCTTTTCCTTCCACCATATTCTACAACATTCTCCATTCTTCCATTACCTTCTACACCTTTTCACCAATATATCTCCTCCAAAATATCCCAAACCACTCAAACCCCTCTCCCATCACCATGGCCGGCCAAGAGCCACCTCACCCTCTCCATTTTACAAAAAAATCCCCTCCCTAAATCCTTTTTCATCTCCTTCAAATTCAATACCAAATACAAAACCCTTTTTTCCTTCTTCCCTTTTCATTTCTCCATCAAAACCTTAACCACCACCAACTCCTCCTTCATATCCTCCACAACCACCACAATCATGACTTCTCCAACTCCTTACCATCATCTTCTTCCTCCTCTATCTCCATTTAAACCACCACAACTCCAAAAACTCCACCAAAATCTCAAACATCCCCTTTACCTTCTCCAAAAATACCACCACCACTAAAACCCTCCACAAAACCACCACTCCACCACCTATACCTAGGCCGGCCACCCTCCTTGGCTAGGGGCTGAGCCCCTCTTCTCTGGCAACACCTCCGGCAACCACTCCGACGACCTTACCGGCGACTATTCCGAAGACTTCACCACCTTCAACAAACTCCATCACCACCACTATGAAACTTCCATCTTCACCACCATCTCCTTTTCGTTTCTTCTCCATCACCACCATCTCCACTCTTACCACCACAACACCACCTCCATCTCCACTACTTCAACCTCCAACATCACCTTCATCATCACCTCCTTCACTTTCTTTTTCATTACTCCATCAAAATCCATCTCCTTCACCAAAATAACACCACCACCAAAGCCATCACCCTTCCCTTCCTCTCTCCCTCCTCCTCCTTGAGGCCGGACACTTCCTAGGCCACCAAGGGGTGGCACACCACCCCTAGAGCCGGCGGCCACCCAAGGACCAAGCCCCCCTTTCCTTCACTCGCTTTGTGTTTTTCCTCTCCCGAGAATTCGGACGCGCAAAGCTTCAAAAAGTGGCATTTTAGGCGAGTGACTTTCCTCGCCAAGAAAATGGACTTGTATTAAAATCAGTATTATGTTGTATTTAGTATCAGTGCGGTGTGGTTGTACGGTGTGTGTGTTGTATTCTGTGGACATATCTTGACTCGAGCCGGACTGATACAGTGTAATGCTTGTAATAGGATAGAATAACTCGTGCGGACACCCAGTACCGACTCTGGGTTTCTGCCCGCTCCCGAGCTGGCTACCCAATTGTAACCCCCATCCTCAGAATGCGTACACAGTTATGTGTCCTGATTTTTGGAGCGTATTTTTTATTTTATTTTCTGTTATTTAAATTCTTACTCATATAGCAGTACTACATGATTTGACCTTTTCAAATATTATTTTTTAATATCCTAGATTTTTTATGATTTTCTAGAATTTTTCTGAATTAAATTATAAATCTTCAAAACCGGTGTCGACCAGTGTCGCTGACTGACTCTCAGATTTTTATTTACAAATGGAGTTGAAAATCTAGAAACGGCTTTCATAGTATTTCTTAAAATCATATTTTCTATCTAAATGAATTTTTTGAGAATTTTTAGAATTTATCAAAATTCCCCTGGATTTGGTGTCGGCTAGTGTCACTGGTTGATTCCAGGAATTTTAGTTTATAATTGGAATCAAATTTCTTAATTCCTCTTTCATATTTCTTCTTAGAATTATATTTTCTCCCTTCAGGAATTTTCTGAGATTTTTCAGAATTTATCAAAAATCCGGCCTATCCGGTGTAGGCACCCGTCCACAGTGGATTCCAGGATTTTGATTTTAAAAAGGGAATTGAATTTCTGAAAACCGATTTCACTAAAAATCGTAGAATAATATTTATTATTTTTGAGAATTTTTGGAAAACTTTTCAAGATACTTCATTTTTCGGGCTTTTCCTGAGTTTCCGGTATTTTCCCAGATACCGGAATTCTATCCGATATTTTACTTTTTCTCTCTCCTTGCCTGACGCGAGATCCACCAAATTTGGGTTCAACATTTAATGCAGAGACTCTCTCCATCCCGCATTTAATGTTGTGTCATTCAAAAGAAATCAACTCAGATCAAGACACCCATGCTTTCTTGTCTTTTCTGTCTAACGCGACTTTCGCGTTTTCTGCTGGACGCGGCTTTAATTTCTGCGTTTGGCTCTCTTTGGCCTAGACGCAAGTTGGGGAGATGGAGACGCAAGTTTATTTGTGCGTCTCTTTGTTTTGGAATAGATGGCAATATTATAATAATCTTTTTCCCCCTTATATATACACCCCCCTTTTTTCTTCTCCTCTCCTTTTCATTTTTCCTTCCTCCTCCAACAGCAAACGCAGCCACCCAAAAAAACAGCCCACGCCTCCCTTCTTGGCCGGCCATCACCACCCACCATCTCCACCTTTCTCCTGTAAATTCACCTAGGGGGGGTGAATAGGTGATGGCTAATCTAATGGTCACTTAATGCCAAATAATGCGGAAGCTAAAAACAATATGACCAAATAAAACTTTTACACTAAACACTATGTATAACTCAAGAGTGTAGCCGAATTCCCCGTGAAGGGCTCTGGACTAACTCCTCTAAATTCCCCTTGATAAGGGTTGAGGTGCCGCGTTGGCTCTCTTGGTTAAATACAAGTGTTAGCAAACAACCCAAGCAAGTATAACAATTTAAGCACACAAGTATATCAAGCATATAAATATAAACACAATAATTGAATGCAAGATATAGACAAGAGACAAGGGGAGAGAGAGTGAGCAATCGCAAACACAAGGGATTTGTTTCGAGGTTCGAGCACACTTGCTCTACATCCCCGCCTTCGACACACGAAGGATTTCCACTATGCTCGATCCCAATGGATCTCTCCTTGGTGCCGCAACACCTACAATCCCTTGGACTCCCTAGTTCCGTACACACGCAAGCTCCACAAGCTTGCCGAGGCCGCACCTCAAACCAAGAGTTCACAACCGAACTCTAAACCACCACGAGCACACTTGCCCGTTTCCTCAAAGTACAAGAATGAAATCTCTTGGTGATCTAAACACTTTGATCACCAATAAAAGCTCTCACTACAACACTCCTATAGGTAGATATAGCAATGGATAGCTCAAGTGTTTGTGTGAGAAAAACAAGCAAGAGAATGGTGGAGGAAAACTCAAAGAATTACTTTAAACACTCTTGATAAAATCTTCCCTTTTAATAGGAAACATTTGCTCTCAAATTTGTGGAGAAAAACCTCTGAAAAGGATTGGAAAAACTGCCTCAAAAATACTCTCCAAATCTTGGTGAAAACAATGCCCAAATCCCCAAATTTATAGGGCTAGAAAAACTAGCCGTTGGGGTTCTGTCAGGCCTGCCGGTCGACCGTCTGGTCGACCGCCAACGGTCAAAAATCCGACCGTTGGAGCCTCCTTTCGACCGCCCGGTCGACCCAAAAGAACAGAGAGCACTGCTCTCAGTTCCGGTCGACTGGGTCGGTAGACCGGCCATCTGCCAGGTCAAGGTGTGCACGTCTGTGCACGTCGGTCGACCGAGCCGGTCGACCGACTTCAGCCCTAGTCGACTTGGTAGGTCGACTAGTCGACTTGGCTGAAGCCTGGAACAGAAAATCTGGGATTAAAACTTGGTCTTTTTGATTGAAATAAAATCCCATAAATACTTAAAAAATCTACAAAAATAGTTTTACCAATATACTTTGATAAACAAACATGCTTGCACAAAATCAAGGCATGTTATAAAAGATTTGGACTATTTTTGTAAGTTGGAAATATTGGCTCAAATGAAAACTTGTATTTTTCTAAAACTTGTTTTCCAAACTTCTTCATGATACAAAAACAAGATATTTTGAATTCATTAAAGCATAGTGTGTATAGATATGATCCACTACACAATTAAGATGAAATATCTATGTTTTTGATATTAAGCTCTAAATATAGTTTTGGATAAAGATATGCATATAAGAAATTCCAAAAACCAAAAAGTATTTTTCCAAAATGAAAGTCTTTTCTAAATCTGAAAATTCTTTAATGAAAAGACAACTAAATCAAGAGTGTGTGTGTGATATATACTTGAGCAATCCACCAACTATTCTATCCTTTACATTTTATCTAAAAATAAAAATCTTATACCTAGACACAAGTCTTGATCTTGAAGTCTTCCCTTGAAGTCTTCTCATCTTCTTGACTTGGTCCAAACACGATCCAACGAGCTCAACTTTTGATGTGGTCTTGATGCATAGGCTCGTGAATCAACCGGTGCTAGCTCCAAAACTTGACTTTAAATCCTTTGTTGAAGCTCCACACCTACTAAGATCTTGATAACAAATCTGTCACTAATTTAAACACAAGATCATTAGTACAATAACTACATGAGTTGATCATCATCAAAACTAGAGTGATAGGCCTTCGGGCCAACAATCTCCCCCTTTTTGATGATGACAAAACTCATGAAGTTATATATGCATGGATTAAAGTAAAGCTTCAAAAGAAGCTCCCCCTTAACTCATGCATAACACAAAATAATAAATATATGCAATAAAGCTCACAAACATGTATGCAAATGAATGGAGATAAAACAAAATAAATCTTTTTCTCCTATTTGCAAAGCAAAACATATATGCATAAACATAAATATTACTCAACATGCATATAACTCTCAAATTCTTCTCCCCCTTTTTGTCAATCATCAATAAAGGGGTTAAAGTAAAACAAAATTGTAATACCCCGTTCCCGGAATACGTACTTAGTTGCGTATTCAGATTTTCGGTCGTATTTTTTCGATTTGTTTCCTGTATTTATTCTGTATTATGAATTCCTTATATGACTGTTTTGTCTTGGATTTGGATTCGTGGATTCGGAGTCAGCCCTAGTATGAACCGAAGGCCGATCCTAGAGTATTACTCGATTTAGACATTCTGATAATTAGAATTGACCGATTTTAGTTTTAAATATCATTTTCCAATATTATATATTTTCTATGATTTTCTAGATTTTTCTGGAATTAAAATGAAAGTCTTCAAAACCGGTGTCGGCCAGTGCCGCTGACCGATTCCTGGATTTTTAATTCTCAAACAGTTTGGAATTCCATGATGGTCCTTTAGGTATTATTCCTTAGAATCATATTTTCTACCTACATTCTTTTTCTGAGGATTTTTGGATTTTATGAAAATTCCAACGGAGTCGGTAAATTATTGATTCTAGGATTTTTAGTTTTAAAACTATAAAGTATTTCTTCGAACGGATTTCACTATAATTCTTAGTTTAATATTCTTGATTTTTGGTAATTATTTCGGGTCGTTCCGAGATACTTGAATTTCGGACGATTCCGGTATTTTCCCGAAAGATTTCAGCATCCACGACTCAGTTCCGGGAATCCGCCACTTCCATTATTTTCATCTTCCTTCCCAAGAAAACATCTTCTCATTATAATTTATTTTCCTTTTTCCTTTCCTTTATTTCTTTCCTTCCTCCACTAACCAAAGCCTTTCCCAATTTTCCAATAATTCCAATTTTCCACATAATCCCACTCACTTTCACCTAATCCTTTTTAAATCCCACTCATTCTCTCTCTCCCCCATGGCCGGCCAAGTGGCCAAGAGAAGGACACTCACCTCACCTCCCCACTTTACAAAAACCCCCCTCTCTTCTATCATATTTGCACCTCCTTCACAAAAGTCAAAACCTATATAAACTCTTCCTTTACATTCTATTTCATTTTTCTTCACTTCTCTTTTTCTCTTCTTCACTTCTCAAAGAGAAGCCTTCACCTTCACCAAAACCCTAACCTCCATCTCCCCCTTCATCTCCATCACCACAACAACCACCAACTCCCAAGAGATCACCAAGGTCATCTTCTTCCTCCTTCATCTCCATGGAAGCCACCAAGGTCATCAACTCTACCAAAACCCCAACTTCTTCTTCATCATCAACTTCCATCACTACACCATCACTCCATCACCTTGTGCTTCTCTTAGGTAAGTGTTCTTCATCACCAAGACTTGATTTATTTCCTAGTATACCTAAGTTTACATATCATGTTCACTTGTGTCTTCAATTTATGATTTTTGGATCATCAAACCCAAACCCTAGAAAACCTATTCTGTTTGCTGTTTCCAGACGATTAGTCGACTTGACCTAGGAGCTAGTCGACTAGAAACCCTTAGCTGAAAACTTAACCTTTTCTGGAAACACAGTATTAGTCGACTTACCTTAGTTCCTAGTCGACTAGAGGCCCTTAGTCGACTACACCCTTGACCCTAGTCGACTAACCTTTCCTGAACCAGGAACCTTAACCCTCTGTATCACAGTATTAGTCGACTTAGCCTAACTATCAGTCGACTTGTCATGTCTGTTAGTCGACTACCCCTATGACCCTAGTCGACTAACTTTTCCTGAATCAGAATATCAACTCTCTGGAACCCAGTATTAGTCGACTATACCAGACTGTTAGTCGACTAACCCTTTATTAGTCGACTACTCATCCTACCCTAGTCGACTAATTCTGTCTGTTTGTTACAGTTATTTACCTTCTCAAACTTGGATCTTATACTTGGTTTATATGTTGTATATTATACTTCTTGACTTGTATCTTGACTAACATCATCTTCACTTCTCTCTTTCTCTCTCCTCTTCACTCTACATATATATATCATAGTTTATGGTGTGCCCCGGATTTCGTGGATTTCGGATCTTTCGGCGCTTTGAGGATTTAGGCGAGTAGTCTCGCTCTTCTCTTATCTCTATTTGAGTTTCCAGTTTCGTCGGAACGATAAGTATTTCATTTTCTATTTTCATGTATTTGATTCCATGTCTATATATATCTTTTGATGCTTTTATACCATGCGTGGCCGACCCTTCGTGGTCGTTGACTTCTAGATTTCTGCTATGTTATCATTGCCATGTTATTGCCTCAGACATATCAGTTGCATGCTTACTTTTAACACATGTATATCACCTTACATCTGGCGTGGTATCACCTGACCTCTAGTATGGTATCACCTGACTACCTGTCATGCCACTATTTGGCAAGACCCTATTATTATGACCACGACTTACCACTGACCTAATGTCTATCTCTTGACTTGTTTGATTGATTGCTATATGTCACCATCCTATCATGCTATCACTTTACACCCAGCATGATGTACTTGACTTGTGATTGTCATCTTTACGGGAATCCTGATTTGTTATCCTGTATCATGATCAGTGACCTGTATATTGTATTCCTGCTTTACATGCAGTGACCTGACTGTATAGTACTTATGTACTCCAGATTTCCTGATCATGTCCTGATTCTATTATTCCCGTAAAGTGATAATTAAACTATTGAATCCTAAAAAGGACCAACTTGTATTGGGTCGGGGGAAATATGCGGATATCGATATGTGTTCGTGTTTACAGTGGCATTAGGTTGTGCACTATATCCGGTCTGACCTGTGGTACTCCAGGGGACCGAGGGGAGAGCTGGCTCCCTTATTACTGTTATGATAGGGCATACATAAGTCCCTCCTCCTGGATAAGCCTTGCGGCTGGCTTCCGTTTCCATGCAACGGAGCAAACTTTGGCCGTGGTCCCGGGTATGTACGGGACCCACTGTAAACATAGTTCGTTGATACAACCGCTATTTCCAATAACAACCTCGACTTTCTATATATGGAAGTATGTGAGTTGGGATATATACCGAGACACATACCTAGATATATGGTAAGACGAGTAATAATAAAGTGTCATAATAACTGGCTCTTTAAGTTGTAAGTAGAGGTATGTGGAATGGGACGCATACTAAAGCCTGCAACTTAAATGGCTCTGAATATGTGATATGCATTACTATATTTGCTAGTCTTGGATTTTACTTCGAATTTCCGGTTTTATGAGTATTATCGTATTAACGGCTCATATTCTGCTTTATCCTGGATTTCCTGTTTTATGGATATTATTATATACTTGTTCATATATACTTCCTTTGTGTTCTAACCCTCCTGTCTCCTGTACTTGACACTTGTGCTCCTCCTGGCTCGCCACCTGGCCTTCATATTACTACTCGCCTGGGAGTTTCACTGACTCCCCTGGATTCTTATGTCCAGGTCATGGAGCCCGGAGCGTATGGGTTTCCTGTTGCTGCATCAGAGTGGCGCAGCGGTAGCGTGGACCCCGGTTGACCTTTCAGAGCTCCATCCTTCCAGACCCCCTGTATGCCTCTCGAGTTTTCCCTTAGCAAACTCGTGAGTGCCCTTTTCTATTCATACTTGTACATTCCTTGTATACATGTATGTGGACACCCTTTTATGCTGCTCATATATGTATATCTCTTGTACTCTCGCATTTGCGCGTATCTGTGATGTATTATTATTGTAATATTCATCACCTCTGGTGATAACTCTGTGATTGTATATATATATGTGTTGGAATGTATAATACACCATTTGCTTCCGTACTCTGATTCTTGTCTGTACTGATGCTTAGCGTATATACGGGAGGGTAGTTCTGACCTACGTATATACGTTGCAGTGACGTCCCCGTATCGCCGGGATCGGGGCGTTACAGGTTGGTATCAGAGCTTAGGCTCTAACTTCCTCAGTACGTCCAGAGGGCAAATTAATGGTAAAGAAATTTGCAACTGGAATACATGAGTCTTGGTTATACATTCCAACTACAAGTGCAGAGTTATCTATTTCTTGACTATCTTTCCTTTGATTCTTAATTCCTCCTATCCCTTCCCTGTTTTGGTTTTATGAAGCCTTTACGCTAACTTAAGATATGACTAGACTAGAGAGGTAGTGGCTGGTTCTGAATGAAGCTATTATGTGATCTCTTCGGTGAATTCTTTGAAGCTTGGTATTCTCCAGATCGATCTTGATCTGGCTATCTTTCAGAAGTCAGCAGTCGGAATTCTCTGCGGATATTCTACATTCTCTACTATGTCGTTCAGGGTGATTGGTGCCTGGTATTCGGGATTCTTAATTATCGGTCTTCTTTATTATGCTCAGGACTATCAGGGTTTTCTTTGTCTTCGGTATTCTGGCTTATTTATTTCACAGCCACGACATCAGCAGTATTATTCAGCATTATTCGAAGATTTATACAGCCGGAAGTACGGAGGATGATTATTGTTCAGTCGACTTGAGAGCCCTACCTCTAGTGCTTCATATCTTAATTGGTATAGATTCCACCGCTGTCCCCTTTGTATTCAATTTACCCCTTAACGAAATTGCGAGGACGCAATTTTTGTAAGGTGGGTGGATTGTAATACCCCGTTCCCGGAATACGTACTTAGTTGCGTATTCAGATTTTCGGTCGTATTTTTTCGATTGTTTCCTGTATTTATTCTGTATTATGAATTCCTTATATGACTGTTTTGTCTTGGATTTGGATTCGTGGATTCGGAGTCAGCCCTAGTATGAACCGAAGGCCCGATCCTAGAGTATTACTCGATTTAGACATTCTGATAATTAGAATTGACCGATTTTAGTTTTAAATATCATTTTCCAATATTATATATTTTCTATGATTTTCTAGATTTTTCTGGAATTAAAATGAAAGTCTTCAAAACCGGTGTCGGCCAGTGCCGCTGACCGATTCCTGGATTTTTAATTCTCAAACAGTTTGGAATTCCATGATGGTCCTTTAGGCATTATTCCTTAGAATCATATTTTCTACCTACATTCTTTTTCTGAGGATTTTTGGATTTTATGAAAATTCCAACGGAGTCGGTAAATTATTGATTCTAGGATTTTTAGTTTTAAAACTATAAAGTATTTCTTCGAACGGATTTCACTATAATTCTTAGTTTAATATTCTTGATTTTTGGTAATTATTTCGGGTCGTTCCGAGATACTTGAATTTCGGACGATTCCGGTATTTTCCCGAAAGATTTCAGCATCCACGACTCAGTTCCGGGAATCCGCCACTTCCATTATTTTCATCTTCCTTCCCAAGAAAACATCTTCTCATTATAATTTATTTTCCTTTTTCCTTTTCCTTTATTTCTTTCCTTCCTCCACTAACCAAAGCCTTTCCCAATTTTCCAATAATTCCAATTTTCCACATAATCCCACTCACTTTCACCTAATCCTTTTTAAATCCCACTCATTCTCTCTCTCCCCCATGGCCGGCCAAGTGGCCAAGAGAAGGACACTCACCTCACCTCCCCACTTTACAAAAACCCCCCTCTCTTCTATCATATTTGCACCTCCTTCACAAAAGTCAAAACCTATATAAACTCTTCCTTTACATTCTATTTCATTTTTCTTCACTTCTCTTTTTCTCTTCTTCACTTCTCAAAAGAGAAGCCTTCACCTTCACCAAAACCCTAACCTCCATCTCCCCCTTCATCTCCATCACCACAACAACCACCAACTCCCAAGAGATCACCAAGGTCATCTTCTTCCTCCTTCATCTCCATGGAAGCCACCAAGGTCATCAACTCTACCAAAACCCCAACTTCTTCTTCATCATCAACTTCCATCACTACCACCATCACTCCATCACCTTGTGCTTCTCTTAGGTAAGTGTTCTTCATCACCAAGACTTGATTTATTTCCTAGTATACCTAAGTTTACATATCATGTTCACTTGTGTCTTCAATTTATGATTTTTGGATCATCAAACCCAACCCTAGAAAACCTGTTCTGTTTGCTGTTTCCAGACGATTAGTCGACTTGACCTAGGAGCTAGTCGACTAGAAACCCTTAGCTGAAAACTTAACCTTTTCTGGAAACACAGTATTAGTCGACTTACCTTAGTTCCTAGTCGACTAGAGGCCCTTAGTCGACTACACCCTTGACCCTAGTCGACTAACCTTTCCTGAACCAGGAACCTTAACCCTCTGTATCACAGTATTAGTCGACTTAGCCTAACTATCAGTCGACTTGTCATGTCTGTTAGTCGACTACCCCTATGACCCTAGTCGACTAACTTTTCCTGAATCAGAATATCAACTCTCTGGAACCCAGTATTAGTCGACTATACCAGACTGTTAGTCGACTAACCCCTTTATTAGTCGACTACTCATCCTACCCTAGTCGACTAATTCTGTCTGTTTGTTACAGTTATTTACCTTCTCAAACTTGGATCTTATACTTGGTTTATATGTTGTATATTATACTTCTTGACTTGTATCTTGACTAACATCATCTTCACTTCTCTCTTTCTCTCTCCTCTTCACTCTACATATATATATCATAGTTTATGGTGTGCCCGGATTTCGTGGATTTCGGATCTTTCGGCGCTTTGAGGATTTAGGCGAGTAGTCTCGCTCTTCTCTTATCTCTATTTGAGTTTCCAGTTTCGTCGGAACGATAAGTATTTCATTTTCTATTTTCATGTATTTGATTCCATGTCTATATATATCTTTTGATGCTTTTATACCATGCGTGGCCGACCCTTCGTGGTCGTTGACTTCTAGATTTCTGCTATGTTATCATTGCCATGTTATTGCCTCAGACATATCAGTTGCATGCTTACTTTTAACACATGTATATCACCTTACATCTGGCGTGGTATCACCTGACCTCTAGTATGGTATCACCTGACTACCTGTCATGCCACTATTTGGCAAGACCCTATTATTATGACCACGACTTACCACTGACCTAATGTCTATCTCTTGACTTGTTTGATTGATTGCTATATGTCACCATCCTATCATGCTATCACTTTACACCCAGCATGATGTACTTGACTTGTGATTGTCATCTTTACGGGAATCCTGATTTGTTATCCTGTATCATGATCAGTGACCTGTATATTGTATTCCTGCTTTACATGCAGTGACCTGACTGTATAGTACTTATGTACTCCAGATTTCCTGATCATGTCCTGATTCTATTATTCCCGTAAAGTGATAATTAAACTATTGAATCCTAAAAAGGACCAACTTGTATTGGGTCGGGGGAAATATGCGGATATCGATATGTGTTCGTGTTTACAGTGGCATTAGGTTGTGCACTATATCCGGTCTGACCTGTGGTACTCCAGGGACCGAGGGGAGAGCTGGCTCCCTTATTACTGTTATGATAGGGCATACATAAGTCCCTCCTCCTGGATAAGCCTTGCGGCTGGCTTCCGTTTCCATGCAACGGAGCAAACTTTGGCCGTGGTCCCGGGTATGTACGGGACCCACTGTAAACATAGTTCGTTGATACAACCGCTATTTCCAATAACAACCTCGACTTTCTATATATGGAAGTATGTGAGTTGGGATATATACCGAGACACATACCTAGATATATGGTAAGACGAGTAATAATAAAGTGTCATAATAACTGGCTCTTTAAGTTGTAAGTAGAGGTATGTGGAATGGGACGCATACTAAAGCCTGCAACTTAAATGGCTCTGAATATGTGATATGCATTACTATATTTGCTAGTCTTGGATTTTACTTCGAATTTTCGGTTTTATGAGTATTATCGTATTAACGGCTCATATTCTGCTTTATCCTGGATTTCCTGTTTTATGGATATTATTATATACTTGTTCATATATACTTCCTTTGTGTTCTAACCCTCCTGTCTCCTGTACTTGACACTTGTGCTCCTCCTGGCTCGCCACCTGGCCTTCATATTACTACTCGCCTGGGAGTTTCACTGACTCCCCTGGATTCTTATGTCCAGGTCATGGAGCCCGGAGCGTATGGGTTTCCTGTTGCTGCATCAGAGTGGCGCAGCGGTAGCGTGGACCCCGGTTGACCTTTCAGAGCTCCATCCTTCCAGACCCCCTGTATGCCTCTCGAGTTTTCCCTTAGCAAACTCGTGAGTGCCCTTTTCTATTCATACTTGTACATTCCTTGTATACATGTATGTGGACACCCTTTTATGCTGCTCATATATGTATATCTCTTGTACTCTCGCATTTGCGCGTATCTGTGATGTATTATTATTGTAATATTCATCACCTCTGGTGATAACTCTGTGATTGTATATATATGTGTTGGAATGTATAATACACCATTTGCTTCCGTACTCTGATTCTTGTCTGTACTGATGCTTAGCGTATATACGGGAGGGTAGTTCTGACCTACGTATATACGTTGCAGTGACGTCCCCGTATCGCCGGGATCGGGGCGTTACAAAAATCATCAAATTTTTTCTCCCCCTTTTTGTCCGAAACAAAGAACCAAAGAAGGGGTAAACCAAATCAATCAAGAAGGGTTATATGCGATATACATTCATGAAGAGGAAGACGCTAAGTTAGCTTACCTACACATATGCATTACATGAAGAAGGGATGACAAGCCCCAATTCACATAACACATATTATGTAATGCATAAGAGGAGATGTGAAGCTCCCCTACACACGTGTACCACATAAAGAAGAGTTGTCAAGCTCCTCAATATACAATACACTCAACATGAATTTATATGTAGAAGAGATGTTAAGCTCTCCTTGCATATAGGCAATATAAATCAAAATTTTGAATTTTTCTTATAAAACAAAATTTTGAATTTTCTCAATAAAACAAATCTTGAGAATTTTTCTTAAAATATTTATTTTCTTATCATAAACAACTTTGTGCTTTAAACATGTAAAACAATTTTAACTCAAGCACAAATAACAAATCATATATATGTTGAAAAGAGTATACCAATAGAAATTGATACATACATATATGGGAAAACAAAATATGAGTATATACAAAAGAAGTTCATATTGATACCAATTGAAAATATCCAATGATACCAATAGAAAAATAAGCTTAAGTGTATACATCATATAATCTACCACATGAAGAACTCGAACTAGTTAAATGAAAATGTTTGAAAACTATTACGGAATCCTTCAATCAAGGAATAAAAATAAAAATATTTTTCATGAAATATGTGTAAATCACATGAAAATGGCAATGAAGCTCAATATTCCTTTAAATAAGACAATGTGAAAATTATCATAAATTTTGAAAACATAAAAATTACCAAATTTTTTTTTTATTTAAAAAAATTATATTTCAAGGTATATGTATGTTTTGACAACACAAGAAGTATACATACATATCCCTAAATACAATTGAGTCCATATATATAGATTTGCATGAAAGGCAAATGACTCAAGAGGTATACATGTATATCTTAAAGTTTGGCAAAATAAACATATACATGAAATGAAAAGCACATGATCATAACACAAATCCAAAATGGGAATACAAATTTAAAAATGTAGGATTATCAAAACTAGGCTATACTAGCACACCAAATAGGCACAAATAAGCAATCAAACCCAACCATACATAGATTTATTTGTGACCCATAATATGTACAAGTATAAATCCTAGTGTTGACAAAAACTAACATTTAAACTAATATTCAATTATGAAGCATCAAATCTTGAGAATACAAAAGAATTTATCCAATAGATTAAAAATAGGATCATGTGTATAACTTATAAACTAATTGAAGAATAAATAACTAGTATAAAATAGTTTTTGAACAACTAGTTAAAAATCCTTCAAATACATCAAATCATATGTTTTTCATAAAACATAACTAAGTACATAAAGATTTAATCACTCATGGTCTATAAAGCTCAAAATGATCATGAAACTAAGTCATGAAATAATAAATGAAGATGTGAGTGTTAAAAGATCATATAAATAACATTTTTATGAAAATAGTCATTTAAGCTCAAAAAGATCATAAGTCACATTTTAATAATGAAAAATCATTTTTCATTAAAATACTAATCTTCATGGTATATGTATGATTTATCCAAAACTAACAATACACATACATATCCCAAACATAAAAGAGTCTATCAAATGTATTTGTATGAAAGCAAGAGACTCACGAGAATACATGTATATTTATTAGATTTGAATTAATACTACATATACATGAAGTAAAACATGAAAATTGGCAACACATGTATAAATGAAAGAATCATCAAAACTAGTTCATACATATGCATATAGTGGGTACAAATGAGCATGAAGTGCAATCATATATAAAACAAATGTAGCTCACTATTTGTACATGTATAATACAAGTTTGATATAAACTACATCTAAGCATGTTTTTACCACATGAAGCACATTAAATCATAAAACATGAACATGCTATGAATATTATGAATGAACAAGCATGAACATAAATGAAATGGGAGTTTAGAGATTGTTACCAACTCCAAAGCTCCAATCATGGTGGTTGTCCCACCAAAACCTCCTTGATAGCGATGCATCAATAAGTGTGTCCATCATATCCATTTGCATCCACCATCAAGGCACCAAGTCTCTCACGTCTTGAGAGATCCCTCACCTACATCAAAAACATGGGGTGGGGGTTTTGGTACCCATATTTTCTTGGGTCCTTTGGGGTTAGTCTTGTAAGGAACCCAAAAATTTTTATTATTAGCAAAATTAAAATGATGCAACTTGTCATAACAAAATTTTACTAAATGGCCTTTGCGGCCACAATGTGTACATGTGTACACCTTAGTATGCTTATGTGTGTGTGAATGATCATGGTGTGCAACATAAGCATATGCATGATGGGTATGATGTGCATGAACATGTGGAGTTTGTTTCTTTGAAAACATTGACTCCAATCTAGTATGGTTAAATGCACAAGAGTTCAAAGTTGAACTCAAACAATCCATTTTATTTTTCAAATCTTTAATCTCATTAGTGGTGGCATGTAAAGTATGACGAGATAAAGAATCATTTCTCTTTTTCTTTTTAGAAACAAAATCTTTTTCTTTTTCACAAATTTTTCTTTTTAAAGACTTATTTTCTTGAAAAACAACTTCCTTTTGTTTTTCCACCAAATCAATTTTATCCTTCAAAATAGTGTTCCCTTCACACAAATCATTTAATTTAGACATAAAGGAAACATTTTCATTTTTCAAAACATTATTTTCTTTTTCTAAGCATGCAATCTTAGTTCTAAATGAATCATTTTCTATATGCATGTAATCAAATTTCTTTTTCAAATTTTTATTATCTTTCTTAATCATGTCATATTTCTCAAGCAATAGTTGACAAAAAGTGCTAAGCTCATCATATGACATGTTATTATCTTCATCTACCTCGGATTCGGTAGTTACCTCAAGGGGGTTATCCCCTTGGACCATATAGCACAAGTTGGAGGTGTTGCTTCCAACGTCCGAATCGCTCCCCGCATAATATAGATCTTTTTCGTCGAGGGAGGTGATGATGTTCCATACTACAAAAGCCGAATCAATGTTAGAAACCCTAGATAAATAATCATCATTTAGGGTTGATTTTAAAGCATGAAGGGCTTTTGCATTAGCCTCAAGATTCTTGCTATCTAAATAATATGCATTATTAGTAGTGGCAAGATAAACATAAAAACCTAAGGCCTTGAGGTACAAGGACATCTTAACCTTCCAAATGTAGATGTTAAGAATGTCAAAAATGGGTGGTGACATGAAATCCATGGTGTGTGTACAAAATATTGTGATTAGCCTAAAAATGAGAATCTTTAACTCTAGGTTGTAAGACCCAAATCAGAGTACCAAGCTCTGATACCAATTGTAAGTTCACTTAGAGAGGGGGTGAATAGGTGATGGCTAATCTAATGGTCACTTAATGCCAAATAATGCGGAACCTAAAAACAATTATGACCAAATAAAACTTTTACACTAAACACTATGTATAACTCAAGAGTGTAGCCGAATTCCCCGTGAAGGGCTCTGGACTAACTCCTCTAAATTCCCCTTGATAAGGGTTGAGGTGCCGCGTTGGCTCTCTTGGTTAAATACAAGTGTTAGCAAACAACCCAAGCAAGTATAACAATTTAAGCACACAAGTATATCAAGCATATAAATATAAACACAATAATTGAATGCAAGATATAGACAAGAGACAAGGAGAGAGAGTGAGCAATCACAAACACAAGGGATTTGTTTCGAGATTCGAGCACACTTGCTCTACATCCCCGCCTTCAACACACGAAGGATTTCCACTATGCTCGATCCCAATGGATCTCTCCTTGGTGCCGCAACACCTACAATCCCTCGGACTCCCTAGTCCCGTACGCATGCAAGCTCCACAAGCTTGCCGAGGCCGCACCTCAAACCAAGAGTTCACAATCGAACTCTAAACCACCACGAGCACACTTGCCCGTTTCCTCAAAGTACAAGAATGAAATCTCTTGGTGATCTAAACACTTTGATCACCAATAAAAGCTCTCACTACAACACTCCTATAGGTAGATATAGCAATGGATAGCTCAAGTGTTTGTGTGAGAAAAACAAGGAAGAGAATGGTGGAGGAAAACTCAAAGAATCACTTTAAACACTCTTGATAAAATCTTCCCTTTTGATAGGAAATATTTGCTCTCAAATTTGTGGAGAAAAACCTATGAAAAGGATTGGAAAAACTGGCTCAAAAATACTCTCCAAATCTTGGTGAAAACAATGCCCAAACCCCCAAATTTATAGTGCTAGAAAAACTAGCCGTTGGGGTTCTGTCAGGCCTGTCGGTCGACCGTCCTGTCGACCGCCAACGGTCAAAAATCCGACCGTTGGAGCCTCCGGTCGACCGCCCGGTCGACCCAAAAGAACAGAGAGCACTACTCTCAGTTCCGGTCGACTGGGTCGGTAGACCGGCCATCTGCCAGGTCAAGGCGTGCATGTCTGTGCACGTCGGTCGACCGAGCCGGTCGACCGACTTCAACCCTAGTCGACTTGGTAGGTCGACTAGTCGACTTGGCTGAAGCCTGGAACAGAAAATCTGGGAATAAAACTTGGTCTTTTTGATTGAAATAAAATCCCATAAATACTTAGAAAATCTACAAAAATAGTTTTACCAATATACTTTGATAAACAAACATGCTTGCACAAAATCAAGGCATGTTATAAAAGATTTGGACTATTTTTATAAGTTAGAAATATTAGCTCAAATGAAAACTTGTATTTTTCTAAAACTTGTTTTCCAAACTTCTTCATGATACAAAAATAAGATATTTTGAATTCATTAAAGCATAGTGTGTATGGATATGATCCACTACACAATTAAGATGAAAAATCTATATTTTTGACATTAAGCTCTAAATATGGTTTTGGATAAAAGATATGCATATAAGAAATTCTAAAAATCAAAAAGTATTTTTCCAAAATGAAAGTCTTTTCTAAATCTGAAAATTCTTTTATGAAAAGATAACTAAATCAAGAGTGTGTGTGTGATATATACTTGAGCAATCCACCAACTATTCTATCCTTTATATTTTATCTAAAAATAAAAATATTATACCTAGACACAAGTCTTGATCTTGAAGTCTTCCCTTGAAGTCTTCTCATCTTCTTGACTTGGTCCAAACACGATCCAACGAGCTCAAATTTTGATGTGGTCTTGATGCATAGGTTCGTGAATCAACCGGTGCTAGCTCCAAAACTTGACTTTAAATCCTTTGTTGAAGCTTCACACCTACTAAGATCTTGATAACAAATCTGTCACTAATTTAAACACAAGATCATTAGTACAATAACTACATGAGTTGATCATCATCAAAACTAGAGTGATAGGCCTTCGGGCCAACAATCTCCCCTTTTTGATGATGACAAAACTCATGAAGTTATATATGCATGGATTAAAGTAAAGCTTCAAAAGAAGCTCCCCCTTAACTCATGCATAACACAAAATAATAAATATATGCAATAAAGCTCACAAACATGTATGCAAATGAATGGAGATAAAACAAAATAAATCTTTTTCTCCTATTTGCAAAGCAAAACATATATGCATAAACATAAATATTACTCAACATGCATATAACTCTCAAATTCTTCTCCCCCTTTTTGTCAATCATCAACAAAGGGGTTAAAGTAAAACAAAATCATCAAATTTTTTCTCCCCCTTTTGTCCGAAACAAAGAACCAAAGAAGGGGTAAACCAAATCAATCAATAAGGGTTATATGCGATATACATTCATGAAGAGGAAGACGCTAAGTTAGCTTCCCTACACATATGCATTACATGAAGAAGGGATGACAAGCCCCAATTCACATAACACATATTATGTAATGCATAAGAGGAGATGTGAAGCTCCCCCTACACACGTGTACCACATAAAGAAGAGTTGTCAAGCTCCTCAATATACAATACACTCAACATGAATCTATATGTAGAAAAGATGTTAAGCTCTCCCTACATATAGGCAGTGGGCGCGCAGCAGTGGCGCACTGGCCACTGGCCGCCGGCGATGGGTAGGGTCCGCCTGGACGCGAGAGAGAGAGAGTGTGTGTGGTGGGGAAAGAAAGAGAGAAAGTGGAAGAGAGAGAATTGTTGAAAGAGAAAGAGAGAGAGTGAGGCTTTAAGGAGAGAGGGAGGGAGGCGGTGGAAGCTGGTCAAAGGCGGTGGAAGAGAAGGGTGTGGAAGAAGGGAGAAGAAAAGAAAAGAAAAAGAAAAATAAAAACTAATATTTAATTATTATAATATTGGCCCCAAATTCGACTAGCTCTGAACGGTGCCCAAAAATTACAGAAAATAGAGAATAGTAACCTGAGATGTAATATGAAAATGATTTACAGAAATTCAATCCGGTTTGCAATTTAAAAATCCTAGAAGATGTCGCCGATACCGGGCGACACCGGTTTGGCCGGATTTTCGATAAATTCAGAAAAATTCCCAAAAATATTCTAACGTAGATAACACGATTCTAAGGCACATGGTGAAAGCGGATTCTCAAAATACAACTCCGTTTGTGAAATAAAAATTGTAGAGCCGGTTATCGGTATCGGTCGACACTGAATACGGAGATTTTCCAAAATAATCCAGAAAAATTTCAGAAAATCCTAAAAAATCTAAAATATTAGAAAATGATTTTTAAAACTGAAATCAGCTCAATCAGACTACTACGGAGGTCAAATCAATATAAGACGTCATATCGCGTACTGATACTGTGATACGTACACCAGGGAGCAGGGGGTTACATTTCTCCCCACCTTACAAAAAATTTCGTCCTCGAAATTTCAAATCAGGTGGGAGAACAATATTTCCAACCCCAAAGTCGAAATGTTACGGGTCCACGACACTTCCGCTGCGCACTCTGCTGTCTATAAGGAACTCAGGATGAAGAAGTATGGCAGGGAACTAATCCTAACGGATGGGAAGCACGATGATGCAAGGAAAGCGAAAAGGAAATCGGATGTTCTGGAAGGAAGGAAGGAATACAAATGAGTTAAGGAATGAATTGTCAAGGTCATGGTATTCTTGTACTCGCTGCTGGAATCCCAAATTCAGATACAGACAAGTTTGAATCTGGATCTGACTGTACTGTGAGTACGAGCCCGAGCATTGACCCAGGTGGTTACCCACACCAGGTGTGAACCTAGGCTCTGATACCACTATGTAACACCCCGATCCCAAGGATACGGAGACGTTATGGCGACGTACATACGCGAGGTGAAAACAACCTCACGCGTACGTTAAGCCGCAGTACAGGGAATCACCTAATAGTTATAAGGGTTCCAGCCAGAAATAAGTATAAGAATACCTGCAGAAAGGGGTTAGTGATCATAACAGATATAAAAACAGGGATAAATGAGATAATAGAAATAAATCACCAAGATACTTATAAAGGGTCTCGATGAGGAATCTCCTATGTGACTCCAAGGCACTATCTGATAATACGGTAGCTCGGATCTCCAACCTGGGCATGCAAGCCCAGGGTCGTCAGAAAGCGACCTAGTGAGTGATAAAATGAAGGAGGCAGTAATATGTACTATAATAATACAAGTATAAGTAGCAGCAGAAGTATCTAAACATGAAAGATATAAGCATGTTATCTTTTATTACCATCACGACCTAGCCGGTTATCATCTGGTCATGTCTTTAGGCGTGTCCGGTTGATATCATAAATACTGTCGTCTAGGGGTGACGTGATAGCAGTGACCATACAGGTGGGCATAAGTAATATGAATATGCAGGTGGGCATATGCAATATAACCACAATACTGTGTTGTGCATATACTGTAATGATGTCTGCACGGAATACAGGAGACGAATATATGCAAGGCAGATTATACATGTACATGAGTAGGATGCCACCACAGAATGTATAGCATGAAACAGGTAAGGTAACAACATATACAGGTAACATGATAACGGCGAAATGGTCGGGTACAGGAACATGTACAACTAAACAATAGAATACATGTATCAGGCAAGTCATGTTATTTATACAATAGTAGCAATCAGTACCACCTGGTATTTTAATCAATCTCTTTCAGTGTCCCATACCACTGACAGTTCATACTGGAGCCCGCACTCCAGTCGAACCCATCCGGACATGGCCTACGGGTACCATTATCCAAACGAGAGAGTGACCAAATAACAAGTGTTCCCGACGTCACTATTGTGTATACTGTTTATTATGTTAATTGGAAACCCATGGTCGAGGAGCTCTAGTCAGGTGGGTGTATCCCGTGCATACCCGGGACAACGGCCTTAAACAGATCCCTGGCTGCTGAGACCAGGGCCAGCCCGCTAAGGCTGTAACATGTAACAAGATCTCAATGAGCTAAAATAATAACGGAAAATGGGAGCTCATGAGTAACAGATGGTAGCCAGCACTACCCCGTCCCCTGTAGTGGGACAAACAATGGATCCAGACATCCACCCGACAAGATCTAGTCAACCGTCAAGTCTCCCCCATACCCAAGTTCTCTTTATTATCTTTCACTATATAGTATATCAGGAACAAGTACATGATATGGTACATGTAACACGATAACATAACATGAGCTCTGTTGATAGCACAAAACAAGATAACGGGAAACGGGAACGATAGATGTGGGATTCCACACATCGCATATCAACAGCTCATGTATCTGGTAACGGGGATAACAATATCAGTAACGGGAAACAATCATATAACATGAATACGGTAACATGTCCCAATATCAGTAACGGGAAACAATCATATAATATGAATATGGTAACATGTCCCAATATCAGTAACGGAAAACAATCATATAACATGAATACGGTAACATGGAACATGTATTGCATGTGTAACAGGGATATGAAAACATGACATGCAGGTGTAACAGTGATATGTAATCATGATATAACTGTAACAATAATATGAAATGCGGTAGTCCGTGCTTTGGTCTCTCCGTGTACCAGTGGAATGTATATGTGTAGCAATAATCCGTGTAATGTCTATGTAATAACAGTGATCAGTGCATCCATGTAACGAGGATATCAATATAACATGACGGTATCCAGTGTACTAGTGTATCCGTATATCAGCAGGTCACAAACATATGTAATGGTGAGACGTGTACATGAAACTACATGAAAGCTACATGCAATACCGATATCCAGTGAACCGATATCTACATGCACTACGGTGCTTAGTGTACCAGTGGGTCGGTAAGGGTGACAGTGGAATAGTGACAAGATCCCATATAATGAAGTACGCGTGTCTTGGTGTCCAAGTAGCAGTAGTGTGTAACTATAATAGTTATCCATGCAGTGACAATGTCTAGTGATTCTTTAATTGATCATCTAGCTTAGTGTCTATGTTTACTCACATTGTATACAGATTCTTATTACAAAACATGACGTTTCTCGAGTTAAATTATTAATTTAACAGTGCTAGTGCTTAACCCATAATTACGGTTTCATAACGAAAGCGAAACATGAATAAATAAATAGAATTTAGAAAAAAAGAAAACACTCACAAACTGGTCATGAGAAGGTAGCTTTCGTTCCCACGATCGCAACGGATCCAGAATCGTCCAAATCGGAGTCCGGATGCTCCCGATATCGCCCGAACGCTAAAAGTAATAGAAACGGGTTAAATATGTAAATAAAAAAAATTCAAATGCAATTACTAAAAAGAATGAGGGGATTTTCTGCAAAATTACCTGTAATGGGTTCGGATGCGGGTTGGGCTCTTAACGGGTCGGGTCCAGATCCACAACCCATACCCAATTAACTTAAGTTAATGGGTAATGGGTTAACAGGCTATAGGGTATAAAAATAAACTCAAATGGGTTATTGGGTTACTCACTTAACCCAAGAGTTATTGGGTTTGGGTTTTACCCAAACCCAATAAGGGAGGAGGAGCAGCAGCAGCAAGTGCTACTGCTTGCTCGGGTGCGGGCCGGCGGCGATCCCGGCCGCCGGCAACGGTTCGGGCTCCGGCCCCAAGTGTGAGAGAGAGATGGTGAGGGAGAGAGAAAGTGAGAGAGGGAGAGAGAGAAAGGAGGAAGCTGTGAAGAAGAAGAAGAAGAGGAAGAAAAGAAGAAAGAAAAGAAAAGAAAAGAAAAGAAAAGAGAGGGCGGCGCCGGCGCCGGCCGTGGGCATGCGGCGGCGCCGGCAGTGGGGCGCGCAGCAGTAGCGCGCCGGCCACTGGCCGCCGGCGATGGGTCGGGTCCGCCTGGACGCGAGAGAGAGAGAGAGAGTGGGAAGAGAGAGAATTATTGAAAGAGAAAGAGAGAGGGAGGCTTTAAGGAGAGAGAGAGAGGCGGTGGAAGCTGGTCAAAGGCGGTGGAAGAGAAGGGTGTGGAAGAAGGGAGAAGAAAAGAAAAGAAAAATAAAAATAAAAACTAATATTTAATTATTATAATATTGGCCCCAAAATTCGACTAGCTCTGAACGGTGCCCAAAAATTACAGAAAATAGAGAATATTAACCGGAGATGTAATATGAAAATGATTTGCAGAAATTCAATCCGGTTTGCAATTTAAAAATCCTGGAAGATGTCGCCGATATTGGGCGACACCGGTTTGGCCGGATTTTCGATAAATTCAGAAAAATCTCCAAAAATACTCTAACGTAGATAACACGATTCTAAGGCACATGGTGAAAGTGGATCCTCAAAATACAACTCCATTTGTGAAATAAAAATCGTAGAGCCGGTTATCGGTATCGGTCGACACCGACTACGGAGATTTTCCAAAATAATTCAGAAAAATTCCAGAAAATCCTGAAAAATCTAAAATATTAGAAAATGATTTTTGAAACTGAAATCAGCTCAATCAGACTACTACGGAGGTCAAATCAATATAAGACGTCATATCGCGTACTGATACTGTGATACGTACACCAGGGAGCAGGGGGTTACAACTGTAATTATTCTTGTTACATTGTATGCTTGACATATCAGATCATAAAGCTAACTTGGGTATGGGGGAGACTTGACGGTTGATTAGATCTTATCGGGTGATGTACTAGATCCATATTGTTCTCCCACTGCAGGGGATGGTAGTGCTACCTACCGATTGTATAGCTTCATGAGCTCCCGTTACTTGATTATTGTTCCCCTCTTAGCAGAGGGCCCTGGTCTCAGCATCCAGGGGTTTGTTTAAGACCGTGATCCTGGGTATGCACGGGATGCACCTACCCGATAAGAGCTCTTCGACCATGGGTTTCCAATTAACATAATAAAATAGTATACACAATAGTGACGTCGCGAACACTTGTTATTTGATCACTCTCTCGTTTGGATAATGGTACCCGTAGGCCATGTCCGGATGGGTTCGACTGGAGTGCGGGCTCCAGTATGAACTGTCAGTGGTATGGGACACTAGAAGAGATTGATTAAAATATCAGGTGGTACTGATTGCTACTATTGTATAAATAACATGACTTGCCTGATACATGTATTCACTTGTTTAGTTGTACTTGTTTCTGTACCTAATCATTTATCCGCTATCATGTTACATGTATATCTGTTACTTTGCCTGGTACATGTTACTCTTTCTGCGGTGGCATACTACGCATGTTCTGCATTGCATCTATTCTGTTTTCATATGCCCACCTGCATGTTCATATTGCATATGCCCACCTGTATGGTCACTGCTATCACGTCACCACTAGACAGTATTTATGATATAAACCAGACACGCCTAAAGACATGACCAGATGATAACCGGCTAGGTAGTGATGGTATAAAAGATAACATGCTTATATCTTTCATGTTTAGATACTTCTGCTGCTACTTATATGCTTATTATATGCTTAGGATATGGTATCACTATTACAACATCATGTATTATATATTATTATCGTGCTTGTATTACTATAGTATATATTACTAACCTCCTTCATTTTACCACTCACTAGGTCGCTTTCTGACAACCCTGGGTTTGCGTGCCCAGGTTGGAGATTCGAGATATCATACTGTCAGATATGTTATTGGATTCACATAGGGGACTTGTCACCAATACGATTCATAGGTATCTTGATTCTTTTGTCATATTTCCTTATCTGTCCATGTGTCTTTATCTATCATGCTCACTGATCTTTTCTGCAGGTATTCTTGTACTTATTTAATGCTGGAACTCTTGTGTATATGGAGGCTATTTCCTGTACTGAGGCTTAACGTACGCGCGAGGGTGTTTTCACCCTGCGTATGTACGTCGCCATAACGTCTCCGTATCCTTGGGATCGGGTCGTTACAGAGTGGTATCAGAGCTTAGGTTCACACCTGGTGTGGGTAACCACCTGGGTTAATACTTGGGCTCATACCAACAGTACGACCAGATTTAGATTCAAACTGGTCTGTATTTGAATTTGGATTCCAGCGACGAGTACAAGAATACCATGTCCTTGACAATTCAGTCCTTGACTCTTTTCTATTCCTTCATGATGGCTATCACCCAGACTATCTGATTTCGTTCTTGCTTTCTTTTCATCGTATTGCTTTCGATCTGTTAGTTGTCGTTCACTGTTCCTTATAGATCAATCTGTTAGTTGTCGTTCACTGTTCCTTATAGATATCAGAGTGCGCAGCGGAAGTGTCGTGGACTCGTAACATTTCGGCTTTAGGGTTGAAAATATTGTTCTCACACCTGATTTGAAATTTCGAGGACGAAATTTTTTGTAAGGTGGGGAGAAATGTAACCCCCTGATCCCTTGTGTACGTATCACAGTATCAGTACTGATACGGCGTACAAAAATAATTTGACTTTCTTGGTAGTCAGATTAAACCGATTTCAGTTTCAGATATCATTTTCTAATATTTTAAATTTTTCAGAATTTTCTAGAAATTTTCTAGATTATTTTGGAAAATCCCGTAGTCGGTGTCGACCGATACCGATAATCGGCTCTAAGATTTTTAATTCACAAACGGAGTAGAATTTTGAGAATCCACTTTCACCATGTATCTTAGAATCATATGATCTACGTTAGGCTATTTTTGAGGATTTTTCTGAATTTATCGAAAATCGGGCCAAACGGTGTCGCCCGGTGTCGGTAATACACTTCAGGATTTTTAACTTGCAAATCGGACTTTATTTCTAGAATCTGATTTCATATTCCCCCTCCGCGTAATATTCTCTATTTTATGTAATTTTTGGGCACCGTTCGGAGCTAGTCAATTATTGACCCTAATAAAATAATATAAATAACTCATTTTCATTTTCTTTTCTTTTTCTCTTTTCTTTTCTTTTCTTTCTCTTCTTCTCTGGATTCTTCTCCACGCCACCGCCTATGTCCACCGCCTCTTTTCTCCCTCCTCTTAATAAAAACCCCTTCTCTCTTTCTGATATTTCACTCTCTCTCTCTCAAACTCCCTCTCTCCCATCACAGTCTCTCTCTACAACTCTCTCCCTCTCTCTGTGCAGACCCACACGGGGGGAGGCCTGGCCCGTTGCCAGCGGCCAGGCCAGGCCGCAAGCGCCGTCCAGGCGCCGGCGGCGGCCGCACCCCAGCCCGGCCGCGCCCCTCAGCCCAGGCGCCCCTCTCCTTTTTCCTCCGCGGCCGCCGGCGGCCGCAGCCCAGCCCGGCCGTGCCCCCCAGCCCAGACGCTCCCTCTCCTTTTTCCTCCTCCTCTTCTTCTTCTTCTTTTCTTTCCTTTTCTTTTCTCTATTTCTTTCTCTCCATCTCACTATTTCTCTCTCCCTCACCCTCTCTCTCTCACTCTCTCTCTCGGCCGGAGCCTGAACCGCCACCGGCGGCCGGGACCGCTGCCGGCAGGCCATCCAGCGCCGCCGGCCGGCCCGCGCAGGAGCACAGCAGCAACAAGGTGCTGCTGTGGCTTCCTTTGTTGGGTTTTGGTAGAACCCAAACCCAATAACCCTATTGGGTTCATTGGTAAACCCAATAAACCCCAACCCGACCCGTGAACCCGATAACCCATTACTTAAGTTTGGGTTGTGGATCTGGACCCGACCCGTTAACAGCCCAAATCCGCATCCAAAACCCAATAAAGGTAAAATTACAGAAAACCTCTGCTCCATTTTATTAATTGCATTTGAAATATTTTTATTTCATATTTAACCCATTTCTATTAATTTTAGTGTTCGGGCGATATCTGGAGCATCCGGACTCCGATTTGGACGATTCTGAAACCGTTGCGATCGTGGGAAAGAGAGCTACCTTCCTATGGCTAGTTAGTGAGTGTTTTTATTTTATAAATTATCTTTTATCATGTTTAGGGATATGAATTGATCGCTTTCTGTGACAGATCTTGCTACACATATATGTTCCACTGGTACACGGAGATACCAATTCACATATTACTACATTCCATATTATTATTATCATCATTACATGAATGCTTGGTACACAGTTATCTCATGGTCACACATCCCTGCCACATATGCTCACCGCACGAGTGTACATGCATGTGTTGTTTCTATTTTCTTGTCATACAAATCATCGTGCATATTACATGTATTATTGTTCCATGTTATCCCTGTATTCCTCTTATATGATTGTTTCCTGTTACTGATATGGATATTCCCGTTACTGGACATGAGAGCTGTTGATATGCGATATGTGGAATCCCACATCTATTGTTCTCGTTTCCCGTTATATTGTTCCCGTTTCCCGTTACATTGTTCTATGCTATCAACAGAGCTCAGATCCTGTTATCATGTTACCCGTATCATGTACTGTAATTATTCTTGTTACATTGTATGCTTGACATATCAGATCATAAAGCTAACTTGGGTATGGGGGAGACTTGACGGTTGATTAGATCTTATCGGGTGATGTACTGGATCCATATTGTTCTCCCACTGCAGGGGATGGTAGTGCTACCTACCGATTGTATAGCTCCATGAGCTCCCGTTACTTGATTATTGTTCCCCTCTTAGCGGAGGGCCCTGGTCTCAGCAGCTAGGGGTTTGTTTAAGGCCGTGATCCCGGGTATGCACGGGATACACCTACCCGATAAGAGCTCTTTGATCATGAGTTTCCAATTAACATAATAAAATAGTATACACAATAGTGACGTCGGGAACACTTGTTATTTGATCACTCTCTCGTTTGGATAATGGTACCCGTAGGCCATGTCCGGATGGGTTCGACTGGAGTGCGGGCTCCAGTATGAACTGCCAGT
>JAVJIF010024731.1:0-74644 GCA_038442645.1 Agave tequilana | reverse complement strand
ATCATCCTATACATGTCGGCCACTATTTTCTTCTCTGGCAGTAAATGCACGATGCCGTGGTATATTGTGGAACAGATTGCCAATATGCAGCTGATGAGGACATATGCTGGCTAAAGCTGTTGGGCAATTCCTGATTGAGTCAATGGACATCTTCAGGCACACCAGTACGAGCTGCAAGGATGCTCCGTGCAAATTATTGTAAGTAAGAATATCATATTTGGGCCAAACATTTATGAAATTTACCCATAATATTGTAATATTTGTGTAAAATATTTTAATTTTCCTTTTTTGCAGTATTGGCTATGTGAGAGGGCTCCTATTTTTGAGCCGAAGTCTGGTTAGAGGACAAAACCCCACGCGCAGTTAAGATGGGACCTCCAAAATATTAGCAGATCTCTGTTTGAAGTTGATCTAAATGAATTGACAGAATATTGTAAGTTAGACTTCTTTTATGTGCAGTACAAATAAAGCGACCATAGTCGCTGTATTGAGCTGCACGTTTTGCAGTTCATTTTCTGTCTGACAAAAAGTGTGACCATGGTCGCATTCTCCTGAAAATACCTTTTACGTGAAATGCGACCATGGTCGCAGTATTGAGCTGCATGTCTGGCAGATAAATTTGGGCAGGATAAACATACTGCGACCATGGTCGCATTCTTATCATAAATATGTAATAAATTAACTGCGACCATGGTCGCAGTATAAATATTTCATTGTTTTGGTTTTAACTTACTTTTTTATGTTTTATTTTCAGATTTTGAGTCGAATGGCCAACGTCTTTAATGATGAAAAAAATATGATTGGCCTTCCTGTTGAAGGGGAAAAGGAAGAGGAAGAGGAAGAAGATGAAGAAGAAGATGAAGAAAGAAAGAAGAAGAAGAAAAGGACATACATATAATCAAGTTGACATCCCGGCGGAAAAGGAGTCAGAAGCGGCTGAAACGAGTGAGCAAGAACCAACTTTTACAGGTTATTTGCCGCCACCACGGGATGATCAAGCTGAAGAAATAAAGAGTTGAGGTCTCAAAATCAGCACTTAGAGAATATGTTTCTCAGCTTGAAAGAAAAATTGAAAAAATGGAGACTGAGAGCAGACTCAAGGCTGAATTAAAAATATATAAAGGGTCATCAGGACAGGATTATAAACATACTAAATTGTTTTTGCTGAAACTTGTTACTCTCACTGTTCGGAAATAGATTCAAAAATGTCTTCTCCACCGTCTTCACCGGAAAGAAGCCAATCATCTAATGATGATTGGATGTATATTTCTGAAGTGATGCCTCGCTACGGGTCAGAGGATGAGCTTGATACAGACGACCCGTTCTGAGAGTTCATTGATGAACCAAAATACATACATTAAGAGGAAGAAAGCGAAGAGGAGATTGTCGCTGAAGAGGTGGAAGGGACGGAAAGCGATACGGAAGACGAAAGCGGTCATACTCTTGACGATGAATCTGATTATGATGGTGATGACGAGGATTAGAAGTTTAAAATTTATTTTTTTTTTTAAATATATATAACTCTGTTTTCTAAGGTTAATTGTGTGAATTACAGTTTTTACTACTATGTCTTGGTTGAAATGCTGTACAATTGTTACAAACCTTCATTTAAATATTCTACTAATAGTCTTTATTGATGTTTACGCATAACGAATATACTGCGACCAAGGTCGCAGTTAATAATTAAATTATTTCACCCGAATAAAATTTTAAAATGAAGGTTGCGACTTTGGTCGCAGTTGCTGGCCGCAGTCTTAATAAATACACTGCGACCTTGGTCGTAGTTGCTGGCGGCAGTATTAATCAACAACACTGCGACCTTGGTCACTATGCGTGTTATATAAAGGAACACCTACCTAACGTACTGCGACCTAAGTCGCAGTCCATGTACTGCGACCCTAGATTGCAGTTGTTGGCCCTCTTTATCAATAACAACACTGGCGACCTTCGTCGCAATTAACCATGTACACTGCGACCAAAGTCTCTGTCAACATTATATACACAAAATTAAACTATATAGGAGAATTTTGTAGCAGTAAAACTTTAAAGTACAACTACTTACAAAAATAATACAGTAGAAATCAAAGAATGATAATAAATCTGATAATGCTTCTGCTAATCTTCTGATAATACAGTATTAATCATTACATTCACAACGCGGGAAATATTTAAAGGCCGCATTCCCACATCAACCAGATTGCTCATAATGCTTTTGCTAATCTTTGAACATGAGTCTGGTGAGAGTAATGGTGATGTATCTTATCCGGCTTGACAATTCATGTGAATGAGTATCAACAAATTTTGTGATAACCCAATATCTTCTGTCAAAAAGAAAACGAAGACGGACATGCATCTCAGCAGGACAAGCTACTCTAGTGTCAATTTGACGATGCACTGTAAGCCCCTCTTATCTTTTGTCACACAACTTCTTCACACCTTCCTTGTTGCAGCAAAAATTTTCTGCAAATAATCTCATAAGGAGGCTTCCGTGACTTATCTGTACCTTTTCTTCTCACGCTAAAACCTCTATTCCTTGCAAAAGAATTGTAAAAATTGTATGCTTCCATATCCGACAGGAACTGTTTCCCTATAAACTTATCTGAGCTTCCAGACATTTCTTCATGTGCATTCATATCCTACAAAAAACAATTAACGAATTACATGAATATAAATATTTTTTAGATATCACACGTCTAAAATATAAGTTATATAACTGCGACCAAGGTCGCATAAGAGATGAAATCTATATTACTTCTTATTAAATACTGCGACCAAAGTCGCAGTTATCCGTATGAGAAGAATCTATATTACTTCTTACTAAAGACTGCGACCTAAGTCGCAGTTATCCGTATCAGAAGAAATCTATATTACTTACTTCTTACTAAAGACTGCGACCTAAGTCGCAGTCACAAAAAAAAAAAAGATTTCACAGCCGGAGATTATTTTCAAATAAGATTGCGACCGAATATTAAAACGGTCGCATTTCTGAAACTTTAAAACATGTGTTATAGGTCGCAGCACCACATAGACTAAAGAGAAAAATTCAATATTTAAGAAATTATTTTTAAAAAATTGAAACAATTAAAACCTGTTGATCGGCATGCAAAGATGTCAACCCTTCAAGATTTTCAATATTCTGAAAGAAAGTAGAACCAGGTGCAATATCTTCCATATTTAGATCGCCAGTAGACTGCTCAGACGTCGATATTAAAGATTTTGGAGAAAAAATTGATCTGAAAAGATTTTATATTTTTAGAAAAATGTTTATCGCAGGCTGAAAAGGAGAACCTAGATCTGACAAAGAGAGGTAAGAAAAAAGGGGGGAAAATAATTTATAAACAATAACCTAAATCCTATAAAGAGCGACAAAAAACAGGGGAATAATAATAAACAATAACCTAAGTCTGACAATGTGCGCTCCAAAAATTTCCTTTTGGGCAAATAATAATAAACAATAACGAAAGTTACCGAAAGAGTAGCTTTTCATAAGGGGTATTGATAATTTAACTTCTTCCTATAAGCGGACCGCAAGTTAGTGGGGTGAAAAAATTGAGCCACGTCACCGCAGGCTGAGAGAGTTCTCTCAGCTGCAGGCTGATATACATTTTTCTCATATATATATATATATATATATATATATATATATATATATATATATATATACATTTTTCTCATATATATATATATATATATATATATATATATTATATATATATATATATACATTTTTCTCATATATATATATATATATATATATATATATATATATATATATATATATATATATATAATATATATATATATATATATATATATAGGGTCAAGTGCTCCTAGTAGGTCTCCTTAGATTACAATCTAAGGAGAATGCTTAAAATTTCAACATCCCGATTTTTTTTTCACGATCCGACCACACATTATCATATTCATGTTATAAGATGTATGCGTATAAAAAATCATGTGATTTGAAGTTCATTTATTCATTGATCTAATCGTTCATTTTGTTCTACTGTTTAAAAACCGTTAATGTTTGAACCCAGAGAAATAGAGTAAACAGACTTCAAATCAGGTGATTTTTTATATGCATACATCTTATAACATGAATATAATAATGTGCGGTCGGATCGTGAAAAAAATTAAGATGTGAGAGTTTTAGCCGTCTCCTTAGATTACAATCTAAGGAGACCTACTAGAAACACTTTTCCCATATATATATATATATATATATATATATATATATATATATATATATATATATATATATATATATATATATATATAGACTTGTATCCTTTCAAAAGGATTTGATCCCGGATCCTTCCCACTCAAATTCAACCCTCCAACATTCGAATACAAGATCCACTCCGTTGAAGTTGATCTATACTATTTCAAGTATCTATAAACCAAAATCAAGTGTTTTAAATACTTTTTGCCCATCCATCAAGCGACGCAAAATGGACGGCCGAAAGTAGTGAGTTGGTTAGATCTATGTCTTTAGACATACAATTCTCGATCCGGCCATTTCATTATGATCTAAACATTTAAAAACCCCTATAAACTAATTTTTGTTAGATTTCAAATGTTCTACACCGTTAAACTAACCAACTCACTATTTAGGCCGTCCGTTTTTCCCCTACTTGATGGATGGGCAAAAAATATTTAAAACACTTGATTTTTGGTTTATAGATACTTGAAATAGTATAGATCAACTTCAACGGAGTGGATCTTGTATTCAAATGTTGGAGGGTTGAATTTGAGTGGGAAGGATTCGGGATCAAATCCTTTTGAAAGGATACAAGTCTATCTCTCTCTCTCTCTCTCTCTATATATATATATATTATATAATATATATATATATATATATATATATATATATATATAATATATAGGTTACTGTACCTCAGCCGACAGCTGAGAGAGTTTCTCAGCCGGCAGTGACGTGACCGAATATATGCCACATATCAATGGCAGAGTGAAAGCGCCAAAAAAATCATAAACATCCCGCGTAAAGAATCGTAAATCAAATTGACCAAAATACCCCCTTTTACTTCTAAACTAGCAAAAACTCATCTACAACAAAATTTTACCTAAAATATTTATAATTTACAAAGAATTTTCTATAGAATATATCTACACTTATAAATTCCTAATTCTACTACATCGAAAATATAAAGAAAAAAATTGGATCAAGATAATGAGAAAAAACAGTAGTAGTAAAAGTAAAAAACATGCGTGAAACCTGTTATTTTTTTATATAATTTTTTATTATTTAATTTCGTGTTATTTTCAATTCATATAGATTTAATAAAAAAACTGAAATGAATAGAAAAATGAAATTTAATGTGGGGCAGCCGTATATTATTTTTTGTATTACAAATGTACAGTGTAAAAAAATAATGAAATATATTGGTATTTTGCAGATATTTTATAAAACAAATATTCTCATAACTGCCACAATATTGCAGATTGGTTGGATTTTCATGCAATTTTTAATGAACTGCGACTATGGTCGATCTTCTTACTAAAAAAATTATTTTATTCTCAATGTATATTATAAATTGGATCCAGATCGCAGTTCATATACATTCAAAACTATAATCAAAAAATATATAACTTTCATTATATCACGACTGCGACACTAGTTGCATTCCTTATTCGCATAGAAATAACAGACGGAACATGCTATCGTCCAGCACTGCGACCACAGTCGTTGTCTTTTTTCACATGTTTTATGTAACAGAATTTTGATTATTTTACAAAGTCTGTGATCATAGTCGCAGTCACAATATAACAAAACTTTCGATCACTGCGACCATGGTCGCAGACTTAATATAATATAACTTTCAATTTTATATCACGACTGCGACTCTAGTCGCATTCTTTATTCGCATAGAAATAACAGACGAAACATGCTATCATTCAGCACTGCGATCACAGTCGCTGTCCTTATTCGCATGCCTTATGTAACATAATTTTGATCGTTTTACAAAGTAGATTAGACTTGCGACCGTGAGATCAGTCTGCGTATATCACATCTTATAAAATACTGTATTAATTACTCTGAACTAATTGAAGTAATTAATATTTTATCTACCGTGATACAGCAACAGTCTCGAAAAAGAGATGCAATATATTTAATCTCAATAAAGGAAAGATGTGCACCATACGCAATCTAAATATATAGGAAAAATATTATGTAAAAAGTTAATATGTAGTTCACATAATAAACCTCTGAAAAAAAGGAACTCTTTGAATTCTCCCGCCATAACTGCTTCAATTAAATATTTAATTTCTTTTTACCACTTCTTCGAATACTCAACCGTCACCTATAACAATAATTATTACTATTCATGTTGTTTCACATTATTGACCTTTTTATAGTGCTTGTAACTAATATATTATCTTATATCTAAAAATAATATTTGTGCTCTTCGTTTTCAATTTGATTTCAAAACTTTTAGAAAACATTCATTCTTGAATCATGTCTTCCCCATCTTCTTCCTCTGAGCACTCAGATATCAACTTCAATCATTCTTCCACCGGTCCTCTTTCTTCAGGGTGTTCTAGTGAATCTGATAGCAGTATGGACTTCACTCCTTTTGACTATCTCACTATATCAAATAATATTTTATCTGATCCTCCTCTTCATGAGGATGATGAAGTTTTCATGGGGCTTAGTGAGGAAGAACTTATTCCTCTGCCACTTCTAGAGACATGTTTGATGAAAGTATGTCCTCTGATGCTGGGGGCTCGCATTCTTTGAGCATATCTTTTACAGGTTCTTCTCGACACGGGTCGGAAGAAGAGCTTGATACAGACGATCTATTCTGGGAGTTTATCGATGAATCAAAGCACCCACAAAAGGAGGAAAAACTGAAGAGAACAGCGAGCCGGACGACGAGGGAGAAGATGAGGAAATAAGTGATGAACAGGAAGACAAGGAGAATAAACACGACGAATCTGCTTATGATGGTAATGACGACGAGGATTAGGATTTCCTGATCTTCTGATATTCAACGTTATTTTATCTTCTTTTAAGCACTTTTAATGCTCTTTTTTATAAGGTCTCTTTTTGACCATATTATATTATAATAAAATTTACTTCTATATCTAAAATGATCTTTCATATTTTTAAAATACATATAAAGTATGTTTGTATAGTTATTATTTTTGCATCTTATCTGCGATAATGGTCGCAGTACTCAGATAATAATTACTCTGAACTAATAGAACTACGATTATGGTCGAAGTCCATGATTACTACGATTATGGTCGAAGTCCATGATTAACTATATTTATATATGAAACTGCGACCACGATCGCTATTCTTTCATAAATAGTTTGATCGTTTTGCATTCAATAAAGTTAAAAAACAGCGACCATGGTCACAGTTCAAAATTAAACTATATAAACAGATGATACTGAGAACATGATCGCAATCCTCTCAAATTAGCATATTTTACTGTATATCACGAATTAGAAAACTACGACTGCTGTCGTTAAGTTCTGCGACCATAGTCGCAGTCCTTGATCGCATGCAATATGTAAAAAAAATTCATAGTTTATAGGCGGTTAAGACAACAGTCACAGTGAAGAACAAATATATAAAATAATACGTAAACTGCGACTATAGTATAGTACTTAATCACCGTTATTACATTTACGTAGCAAAAAATTTTTTTTCACAACATGCTGCCGTTAAGCACTGCGACCATAGTCGCAGTCTCTGTTCGCATGCAATATGTAAAAAAAAAATTCATAGTTTATAGGAGGCTGAGACAACAGTCACAGTGAAGAACAAAATATATAAATCATACGTAAACTGCGACTATATTCGCAGTCCTTAATCACCGTTATTACATTTAACCTAACAAAAAAATAATCCACGACATGTTGTCGTTAAGCACTGCTATCATAGTCGCAGTCCTTATTCTCATGGAGTATGTAAAAATAATAATAATAATATTTATACGTTACATGCGAACAAGTAAACTGTGACTATGTTCGCACAGTAAAATTCTAACAGATCATATCATAAAAATCTACAAATTAAATGATTGTAGGCTGCGACAAATGGCGCTTTTAAACTATTGAGAATTATTTTATTGACCACCACGAGCTTAGGCGCATTCTTAAATATATATAATCTGCGTAAAAAAAATTTAATAAAAAAGCATTCAAATTTGTTTCCTAATTTGATGAAGTTGCACTTGAAGAGACATGATTTATATCCAGTTAGTCGCAGTTTGATCGCAGTTATAAAAGATAATGGTGACAATATTGACTAACGTCATAATATAAAAAAAAATAAACTATACAGATCCACTATCTTTTACCGCAGGGGCATTTAGTAATTTCAACTGTTTCAATAGGCGAGCTGTCCTTTCTAGTATGGCTAATAATGTGCCACGTCACCGCAGGCTGAGAGGGACTCTCAGCTGTCGGCTGATATACATATTTCTAATACACACACATTAAGTTGTAGCCGAGCTTGAACTTGAGATTCTCTACAACTCACTCACACTCTTTACCAATGAGTCAGGTCTCACCGACTATTCTTTCATAGTTCTAAAGGACTAAATACGCAAGCGAGAAGTCAGTATCAACAATCTCATCTGATTAATTTCATCTCGTTCAAATAAGAAAGATTTTGATCTGACGTCTACACCGGAAGAGAAAGAGTGAGAAGACCGAGCAGCATCTTTCTCACTTCACCTAGGGAGGAAGCCTGAACTTCCGGTACCCACAACGAAAATTGCTTTCTTATTCCCATGGAGGTTGGCTTACTTATTCTCACCCAACCTTGATAAATAGAAAGTTAACCATATATCCTTTCTCTGAGATTGTAAGTTGATTGATTCGAACCTACAACTCTTTCGGCTTGATAGTTGGCATCGAAGGAAGGAGTGTGAGAATGATTTGATGCATTTCATAAGTGTAGGAAAGCGAAAGTGATCTCCTAAACTAGAGAGTGAATAACAGAGATTGTCCAATAATATTACCTTATAAGGTTCACTTATGTTTCAATGGTGGAAAATCGTATGCACGCATCAACAAGTAACAAATTAGACATCGTATCTGATTTTTGACGTATCAAAGTTGATAAGTTGGAATCGGTAAGTCATTGTCAGGGACATCACATTAGAGAATATAACTCTGATTTTAGTTTGTACCTTTGACAACAATATTTTTCTAAGAATTCAAACCACTCACTCTTATTTTTTTTATTAGTGAGCCAAATTTTACTGATTGAAATATAAGTTATAGACTGATGTAAATAGCGAACTCCAAGCGCACACAATTAAGTGGACACTGGTCCTTGTGTGTGCATGCACAAATAATTAAGTAAATTGTCCGGCTATGCACACATCCAGATTATTTGCAAAATTACAAAATAATTTGCAAACTATATAACTGGGAGAACACTTCCAAAAACCCCACGTTTACTCCAGATTAATCCTATACATGTTGATCTAGAACGGAGCAGTATTAGGTGACGTGGAACCCAGTGTTCAATTCTCGGCACTGACATGTAAGATTTTGATGTACGCTGTACGCTGTGAAAGAAAAAATCGTGCATGCGGCGTCCTTGTTAGAGTGGTATACGGAACAAAAGAAATTATCCGCAGTAACTTTTTCTTCTCACCAGCCTATAAATACTCTTTTTCTTTTCCCCTTTTCTTTGTCACTGCGTAATAATATTTTAGGGCTCCTAAACCCTCGACAATCGAAACAGAGGAAGCGCCGAGAGACGAGAAGATGAAGGTCTTCATCAAGACGTTGAAGAACAGTCAGTTCGAGATCCAAGTCAACCCCGAAGACACTGTAATCAATCTTAATTTCTCATCGACAATTGTTTTTTTCTAGACATCTGTTCTTTTTTGGGCGATTAGGGTTTTCTCCGCTTTCGATTGATTTGGGCAGTAATTCGGGAGGTCTTCTGATTGAATTATATTATTATTATTATTATTATTATTATTATTATTATTATTATTATTATTATTATTATTATTATGTTTTTTTTAAGGTTGCCGATGTAAAGAAGGGCATTGAGATTACGCAAGGGAAGGATTTGTACCCTGCAGATCAGCAAATGCTAATATACCAAGGGAAAGTTCTCAGCGATGACACTACAATGAGCGACAACAATGTCACTGAGGATAAATTCATTGTTATCATGTTGAAGAAGGTATGATTCTTTTGCTCAATGTGTTATCATTTTTGTCACTTTTGTGATGCTTTTGATAGAGAACAGATAATATGTTATACTAAAATTACGAAATTAAGTCACCAGAAGTTGAGTCGATTGTTGCTAAAATATGTGTCCATCTCAGAATCAAACACTTTTAGTGCCTATTTGTTTTAGACAAGATTTTAAACAACAACTCTAGAAGACACAAATTAATTGGGTAGTACCATCATTGTGATTAAGATGGACTTTTGTATAAGGTGTTACCTACAATTAAAAAGGCATCACAAAGAATCCCTGAAAATTTTCAACTGGCTGCAACCCGACGAGTTTGGTCCTTCGAGCTGGTATAAAGTGCATATCTTAGAAAACATGAGTGATTGAGGAGCGTGTTGTATGCCCTAGTAGGCTAGTAGGTGATAGGAAAGATTACCTACTAGTCATGTAATATAAGATGATGCAACCAAGGTCGGGCTTAAGATTCTTTCTCGTATTTCTTTTATACATACAATATACTAATATATTGGAGGTGTTGCCACACTAATATACTTGCGGTTTACAGTGTTAATTAGTTGTGTATGTTAATTTTATAGCTCAGATCTTTAGAATAGACCCTTATCCTCTAAAAACTTTCACCTATGATTTCAATGATGAACTTTTAATGTTGGAAATGTTGTCAAGTTATATTGATTCAGAAAGTCCTGAATAAAATGCTTTGGTAGTGATCAATGAACACATCAATATGGTTGAGAACTTGCACGGATAATTAGTTCAATGATAATTTAACATGCTGGATAATTTTCTAGGCGAAGGGATCATCAAGTGGAGCTTCAACCACCACCACTGTAAAACCAAAAAGCCAGGTTAGAAGTGAACTTCACTAGCTTTATCCTTTTCGCATGTCACTTCCTTTTTTATGCATGTATTACTAATGTATTTCATCAATCTTAATATGGATTCGACACTCTGAACAACGGAAGATAGTTTGCAGTATCAAACTAAGGTCATTACGAACTTGCATTGTGAAAAAAAGTGTGCATATTTGAAAATTTCCAAAATGTTGCCTTTAAGAGTTGATTTTTCATATTTTGAGTATAGACTTCATAAAACAATTTCATGCTTATAAGTTATAATCACAGAGGGACCCAAGACTTTACCTAGCAAGTATCTGGTAGGAAGTATTTAGAAGTTCGAAACCCAAAAACTTGCAAACCATGGTTTGAAATCTCGCTATTTGTATTTGCTGTAGGATTTTGGTTTTGGCAATATTAGCCGTTTCATCTTATCGTATCAGCAAAATCAGCTTTCGTTTTGATTATATCGGGTCATATTTCAAACCTTGTTGCAATTTGCAAACTGATAGTTGTCCTTCAATAATATACCATGAGAAGATGAAACGAACATATTTCATGTGTTGTGTCTTCTCAATAAATCTTGTAATCACACATGTCCTAGGTAATTTAATACTAAAGCTTGCCTGTTAAGATGAGAGCTTTCATTGTAGAACAAGAGGAACATTTGTTCTGGTTTCTGCATTGGTACAATCCTATTTATAAGGTCCTTGCTTTCTACTTGACCCTTCTATTTAAGGGTTCAAAACATGGGTAAACGCCTTTATGGTGGTGGGCCTCATTTTAAACCATCAATCTTAATTGGGGTAATGATCATTAGTGGTAAGAAAGTTGGAGATATTATGTATCGAGGCTAGAATTTTCTTAGAGAAAGGAGGCATTTTCTTTCTTGTTATATTTTTTGAATTGCTTGCCTTTTCATGAGGTTTAGAGCTCCATTTATAGCTCAAGTTTCTTGGCTACAAGGAAGAAACAATAACTCTAACTTAACAGGTAATGAGGCCAAGTGGATTGTGGGTTGTGGATATATGAATCCCCACAATTGGCTTCCTTGCTTGTTAAGTTAGGGTTTTTAGTTCCTTATCTTGTAGCAAAACTTAAGTTGTAAATAGAGCGTTAAGCCTTATGAGAAAGCTCACAATTAGATAAGTACATCATGGAAAAAAGCCTCCTTTTTCCAGGAAGACCCCAGCCCCCACCCTTTTGAAAAGCCAACCATTCTTCCCAATTGAAGCTATTACTGGCATGAAACTAGTGATGGGTCTCAATCTCGTAGAACGCTATATCCCATGTTCTACATGATGCTAAGAGGTCTTCTCCAAGAGTCGCAGTGTCAGCAGGAGAGTAGCAACTACGAGAAGCACCACTCGCTAGTTTGATGATGTAGCTTTCTAACTAAAGGAGATTGAATCTAGGGAGTCAAGCAGAGGATTCCTAGTGGGTGATATGGAGGTACAGGAGCATGATAGCTAGGTTGTTGCTAGGTAGATTTTCTTCTCTTCAATTGGAGCCTTGCTTCTTATTTGGAGACTCTTTCTATCTCCCGACATATAGGGAGAGTTGCCTCCTCCCAAAGAAATCCCCAAAACCCTGAATTTCTCTGCGGTTAGGGTTTTGCTGATATAATTACCACAACTGTAATCTTGTTTGTGCTAAGCTGTATTATTTTTATTTATCCACTGGCCCTATTGCCTTGCCTGCTAGGAACAGAGATGGGAAGGGGTTCTGGTCAAATCCTAACTCATCTCTTTATTTTATGTAAGAGGATGCGAAAGGTTAAGGGGGATGACACACGCGGCTCATAATATAATTAATGTGAATAAATGATAAATACAGAAAGTGCATTCTTGTGATTCTTGTAAATGGATAAATGCAGACATGCAAAATAGCAGATTGGAGGTATGCTTTTCTTGTGTGTTTTGAGGCATTGTCATTTATACCTAATAACAATTTGTGTTGAATTATTATTCTGCATGTTGTTGATTATAGTTACTTGTGTAGGGACCACCCGCAGGTTTTGTGTCTTCTACCCCTTCAATTGCATCATCGACCACACCTGTTGCACCTGCAGCTCAGTATGTTTGTTTCCTCCATTCTATAATCAACGTTATTATATCCTCTAGTGCTAAATTTCTATTGCATGCCTATCTTACTGAAGAATATCCTTTTGTGTTCTTGTTCGTATTTGTCATGCAGGGGATCTGCAACCGCTCTTCCTCCAGCTGTCACACCTGCACCATCTTCTGCAGCTGCTGCAATGTAAGATATTGCATTTGTTCCTTGCTGATTTTAACACATCCCTGTTATTATTACTTAATTGAGGTTTATAATTAGTATGGTACAAGAAATACTCATGCATAATTTAACCCATGACTATAGAGTAAGGTTAAAAATTTGGCTACAGATATTGGAATGACGAAGATATGACGTTCTTGTAAAAAAATTTTGTATGCTACAAATTCAGCAATCAATTCAAACCAAGTTTTCCTGTCTGGAATTAACATGATGCACTCTTTGATGATTAACAAAATGATTGTGATAAGTTTTCTTTTGGTTATTGTTTCATTTCAAATAATTACTAGAACAACACATTCTACAATGTTCAAGAACCTAATTATCTTGAGTCCTTTGCAAGTTAAGAAGGTTGTGTTCATTCGATTTTTTTAGATGAGCTTAAACTTTTTTGAACGTTTATTTAGATTACTGAATGAGCCCAATCTCCAGACAAATAGTGGCGAATGATGTACATTTCAGAATGTACGTGGATGTAATATAAGCATTCAATCTTTTAAGAATTGACTAAAAGAAATCTTAGTATATTGCTAAAATTATGTATGCAATCTTTTATTGCAGCATTACAATGCCAAACTATTATTGTCACAAGACAGAACAGGAATAAGGCTATACTCATTTTTTGGGATAAGTTTATGCTTGGTAGGAATAGAATCAAATGTTATGACAATGTCTGATGCATATTATTGTTTGGATGTGATTTTTGGAGATTAGATGAATTCTGGGTGTTACGGAAATGGAAAAAATTGGTCAGTAGCAATATCAAGTTCTGTTGGAAATTTCTTTTGTCCAAAATTTTTGGTACAAGAATAGTGTTGCGCATAAGAGGAATAAAGTATGCCAAGCAAAATTTGGGCAGTGTTTAAAAAACGATAAGCGGGTCTAGCTGGCAGGGTCTTCACATACTTTAGCACTTGCTCTTCTTTTCATGGGGAAAATTAGTGGGAAAAGATAATCAATTAGGTGGAAATAAAATCAGGCTTGCAGGATAGTGCTGGTTAGATAATACAGGGAAGGGGCTGATGGTGATCACATGTTGAAGTAGAATCACAATTAAATAAGCGCTCTTTATTATGTTCTTCACTGGAGAAGTCATGTGGGTGGAATAAAATGGCATTCTTTCTACAGTATCTTCCTCAACTGTATTCTTTTTCATTCCTTGTTTCGGTTCCTTTTCCAATTTCTTCTCTGGTTTCTCTCTTGCCGTTTTAGTTCTGTTCATCAAATAAATCTGTTGCTCTTGTTGGGCTTGAATTTTCTGAACATAGAGCAGGAAGAGTTCTACTGTCTTAACATAAGGTGTCCATAAAATCTTAAGACATCCACAAACACTACATATTCTATCTTCCCAAGCCATCCTTTTTCCAGAACTTCTAAAAGAATAAGAGAAGATTGCTTTCTCTTATCAAAGGACAAGAAGTTAGCTCTTCCATGAATCACACTTTTTGGTACAATTGTCATCTTTGTAGCTCGGTAAGTTACTAGTGACTTCCAAGAACAGATTCCTTCTCGACAGTCTCGATACTGAAAGAGTTTGCTGGTGTCTTTCTATAGGTACTCCCGGATAACCTACTTCCAATGCATGACATTCAGCACGCCATAGATTTGTACCGGGATATACTTTTCTTAATTTGCCTCACTATAGAATGAATCCGGCCAATCATGCTGAACTCAGGAGGCAGGTTGATGAATTGTTGGCTAAAAGGTTCATTAAAGAGAGTTTGAGTCCGTGCACTGTGCCGACACTATTACTCTTAAGAAAATCAGTTCTTGGAGGATGTGCGTTGATAGTCGCGCCATCAATAACAAGATTACAATGAAATATCAGTTCTCCATTCTCAAACTGGACGACATGTTGGATATGATGTCTGGAGTCACCATTTTCTCAAAGATTTATGGAAGAGTGGCTACCATCAAATTTAGATTCACCCAGGGGATGAGTGGAAGATTGTGTTCAAGACAAAGATGATTTGTATGAGTATATGATCATGCCTTTTGGACTAACGAATGCTCTCAGCACCTTCATGCATGTGATGACTCAAGTAGTACGACCCCTATGGGTGAATTCTTGTTTGTGTATTTTGATGATATACTGATTTATAATAAGACGTTGGATCAACATATTGATCTTCTTAGTCAAGTCTATCGCAGCTTGAGAAAGGAAAAGTTACATGCGAATCCAAAAAATGTGCCCTCGTGACTGATCAAGTTATATTTTTGAGATTTGTTGTGTCTTCTCAAGGAGTTTTTGCGGATCCTTAGAAAAATCTTGTGATTGTAGAATGGCCCGAACCTGAAATATTCGCAATGTAAGAAGTTTTTATAGGCTTGCAACATTTTACAAGTGATTTATAAAGGAGTTTGACACTATCATGACTTCAATTATGGACTGCCTTAAAAAGAAAGAATTTCATTGGCCCGTAGATGTTGCCAAGATTTTCAGAAAAATTAAGCAGAAGATGTGATCGAATCATCTTTCATGAGACTTCCTGACTTCTTCAAGGTGTTTGAGGTCACGTGTGACGCCTCAGGTATTGACATAGGTGGATTATTAAGGCAGAAAAAGCACCCCATTGTCTATTTCAGTGAAAAGCTAAATAATGTTAAGCTGAATTACTCAACCTATGACAAGGAGTTTTATGTGGTTGTGTAATCATTGCGCCATTGGCGATATTACCTCTCATTGCAAGAATTTGTCATTTATTAGGACCACGAAGTCCTTCGATACCTTAATTTTCAGAAGAAGCTTAGTGCTAGGCATGATCGATGAGTTGATTTTTTACAAGATTACACTTACACCCTTAAGCACATGTCTGAACTTGAGAATAAGGTAGCTGATGCGCTCAGTCGTCGAACTTGTCTTCTTAACTAAATGAGCGCTGAAGTAGTGGGTTTAGATAAAATTAAAGAAGAGTATGAGTCATGTCCCAACTTTGGAGAGATTGTTGTTTTGTTAAAAGGAGTGACTCCTGAGATAGATAGCTTCCTGCTTTAGGATGGCTATTTATTTTGATTCGTAAGTTATGTATTTCCCATACTTCCTTAAGAGACTACCTTTTATGAGAAATGCATGCTGGAGGTCTTGCTGGTCATTTTGACCAAGAAAAACCGTAGAGACTGGATAATTTATTTTACTGGCTAAATCTTAAGAAAGATGTTGCAAAGCTATTAGAGCAATATCATACCTGCCAATTAGCTAAGCAGCGTAAGCATAATACTGGCCTATACACGCCTCTACCTGTGTCAGATCATTCCTAGTAAGATGTAAGTATGGATTTCGTGCTCAGACTTTCAAAGACTATCAGAAAGCACGATTTTCATATTTGTTGTAGTAGATTGCTTTTCAAAAATGGCTCATTTTTGTCGTGTACCAAAACGTCTGATGCCTCCAAGATTGCTCAGATTTATTTTAACGGAGTGGTTAAGCTACGGCTTACACAAACTATTGTGTCAGATAGGGATGTGAAATTCATGAGTTATTTTTGAAAGACCCTACGACACAAAATAGGGACTAAGTAAAGTTTTCTACTGTTTTCATCTTCAATTGACGATCAAACTGAGGTGGTTAATAAGAGCATAGGAAACCTTTTATGATGCTTGGTTGGTGAGAATTTGAAAATTGAGATCTTATTCCCACTGCAGTGTTTGCATATAATAGTTCGGTGAATAGGACAATAGGTATGAGTCAATTTGAAGTTGTGCATGGCTATAAACCTAGAAATCCTATAGATCTTATTCCTATGACGTCTTATCCTAAGGTATCTGAATCTGCATCCGCATCGCATGTTCATGCTTTACATAAAGAGATGAGTAAGAAAATTTAAGAAAGTAATGCACAATATAAATCTCATGATGATTTGCACCGCAAACATTTTAAATTTAATGAGAGTGATTACGTAATGATCCGAATTCGACCTAAGCGATTTTTGCTGGGAATTATTAAGAAAGTGCAGGCTCGTAGCGCGGGTCCTTATAAAATTTTCAAGAAAATTAATCCAAATGCCTATATAATTGATTTTTCTTCAGATTTTGAGATTAGTTCAACATTTAATATTTCAGACTTTGTAGCGTATAAAGGTCATCCTTTTAACCCTGATAATTTACTTGTGGATCTTGATGAGCCCATCGACGAGCCTTTAAGGGACCCCACTTGTCATCACTATCTACTACACTTGTCCTATTTGCAGCAGAACAGATTAATAGTATTCAAGATGACCAAATTATCTCCACTCGAGATAGTGGTTGCTGATAGGGATACGAAAACTGGCCAGCCTGGACCCGCCAGGTCAAGGACCAGGTCGGCCCTTGCCTGCTCGCAAAAGGCGGGCGGCCCGGCTCGGACCCGGTCCCCATCTGGGGTACACGAGCACGGCCCAGGCCAGGTCTGCCAGGATAATTTAAAAAAAATTTAAAATATAATAAGCATAATTATTTTTCATCTTTTTCCAGCCCCTAATTTGGAATTGTGGTTAGTGCGTTGAAGTGGGTGTTGGGGATCTTGGGTTCGAACTCCAACAAACACATAATTTTTTATAATTGAAAAAAACAAGTCTAGCCGTTTGGGCGGGTTTTGCAAAAAAAATTGCAAAATACCCCCCCAAACCAGCTGGGGCAGGTCAGCCCGCCTATTTAAACAAGCCCAGGCACGACCTGGGTTTGAGGGCGGGCCCGGGTGACACGGGCCTGTGCGGGTAGGTGGGTCGGCTCGAGCCCGTTCGCACTCCTATAGTTGCTGGTACATCTAGTGAGTTGGAATAGTTCTCCTGAATCTGATGATACATGAATTACTCGAGAGGACTTGCAGCGATTGGCCTCAAATTTATTGGACTATTATGAGAGCTATCGGGAACCTTACTCGACATGGTCGAGTTCTTCCTACCCCGGGAGAGTTGATGGGGATGTCATACCGACTTCTCTTCGCACCTATCAGCGTCGTTGTCGTCGTGTTGCATCGATCCACCTTTAGTTTTAGTTTTGAGATGTGTTTGGTATTGTTTATTTTGATTTTACTGAACAATTGTTTAGTCCACGTGTCGTAGTTGCGTTTGATTTTCGTTTGAGTCCATTTGGACTTCGTTTGAGTCACTATTGAGGGTTGAGATTGAGTCTATTTGGTCATGTTTATTTTCAGTATTGTATTTATTTTTGTTGCTTTTTATTTAGTCTCACATAGGAAGTGAGTTGAAACTTTTAGTCAACTGAAGCCTATTTAAATGGCCCAACTCAATGAATAAAGCAATGAAAATTTAATTAAAAAAAATATTTGATATTGGTTTCATCTAATTGATTGAATCAACAGATGGTGAAGCGTAGAACCGAGTTGCGATATGCGTTCATATCCTCAATACAAAATTTTTTTAGCCTTTGATCCCACATCAATAACTGAGCAAAGAACTATTTATTATATGCAGAGGAATAAAATTTCCCCCAAAATGTAAAGATACTGCCAAACAGCTATTTACTGTGCCTAGACATTTACAGGACCTACTTGTCTAGGAGTTCCAGCTTGCTTTGTTAACATTGTTCCTGTCTTCAAGTTTACTTTATGCATCATCTGGTTTGCAACTTCTGTAAGGTTTGTGTTTGCCTAGGCAGCATTGCCAGCCGAATATACTTTGAATTTAAATTGGTTTATAATGTTGATTTTGATCTATGGGATTATTTCTCACTAGCTCTCTCTCTCTCTCTCTCTCTCTCTCTCTCTCTCTCTCTCTGTGTGTGTGTGTGTGTGTGTGTGTGTGTGTGTGTGTGTGTGAAACAGCACTGAGACAACCGTGTATGGTCAGGCAGCTTCAAACCTTGTTGCTGGCAACAACTTAGAACAGACTATCCAACAGATTCTTGACATGGGTGGAGGAACTTGGGACAGGGACACTGTTGTCCGTGCTCTACGTGCTGCATATAATAATCCTGAGAGGGCTGTCGAATATTTATATTCTGTAAGTTTTGTTTCCTTAATATTATCATATATTCTTGTTGTTAATTTGAAACATAGTTTAAAAATCTAAAAATACAACTAGCTTTAAAATCTGCGCCAAACTGAAACATTTGATTGATTCACATTGTTAAGAGAACACTTTGGCAGTTTAACCCTCTCGTCAAAGCTAGGACTTGGTTTGGACTCTGGCTAATCGATCCACCAAGCATGGAACATACTCACTTTAACACTTCAAGGTAGGTAAAATCATTAATTAAGTTAAAGAAACCTACAAATCCTAATCCCAAGATATAAGTGAAGTAGATAAAGGAAGCGGAAGGGGGAGTGTAGGGGGAGAAGGAAAGGGAGATAAGAAAATGGAGATCTTAAACTAAACCATTGCATGTGCTAAAACTGGGGGATTCAGGGCATTCGTCTGCCACTGTTATGTTCCATCTTAGCTTGTCTTAGGATTCAAAGGAGGGAAGAGGCATAAAAAAGACTCATGTCAATGGCGTCTAGATTGGGTTTAAAGAGTAATATATATATTTCCAGACCCAGATCAGTATTAATGCATCTGATAGAGAGTTTACTCCCATTCCCTTTGAACTATAAAGACCAACCTGCCCTATCCATATAACTTAATGAGAATTAGAAAATTTCAAAATCCCTTTAAATATTTCTAAAAACTCTAAACAGCAATATAAGTTGCACTTGAGTTTCCTTCTAAACATTGTAACTTGCATTTTCTTTATTCTTTATCTGCATCTAACCCATTTAATATATTAGCGGTAGAAGCTAATTTTCTTCCAAATCATGTGTTTTAGAAGTTTTTTGTAAGACCAACCCTGAGAACTTGGAGTTATAAAAAACAGTGTCTAAACCACCAGAGTCACTAATTCTACGTTGAAACCAAAACCGAGAGGAACCTCCGTAAGACTTGATGCGGAGACAATGTAAACCTATGGCAATAAGGAATTGATATGTTTGTTCTGGCAACAGTTACTACTCTATCTCATTCATACTTATTTCTTAATAATCTGAATGTAATGTAATTATTAAATGTGATGTTTGTTTCTTTTTATTAACCAATTAACTTTTTTGGGATCTTATACATCTTTTTCTAAGTTGATAAAAACAACTTATATATCCTTCTTTCTGAATTTTTCAAAGTTGCCTTGCTAAGCAACATCCTTTGATGTTACATCTCGCTAAGCATGAACACAAGGTGGTAGTAATTTCTATATTACCTTTTCCCAAAATTTGCTTCATGATTTTATTCCTAAACAATTTGTGCAGTTTTGCCCTTATACTGCAACCATCTGGCATTTTCTTGTCTTTATTTTTTTTTATTTTCCATCCATCACTTCATCACCCAAATACTTCAATTCCTGATTGGTGTTCATCATGTCTTGTAGATCTTCCCTTTTCATGTTCATTAAGTATCCCTGCTTGGGCCACTTCATTAGCCCATGTTTCACACTGATCACCACAACCACCAGCAACATCAGCAGTATCATCATGTCCACCTTTTTTTAAAAAATCAAAACGTGGTCAGCTGAAAGTTGATCAAGCTCCTCAAAGAAGTTGACCAAGTTTTCTTAATGACTAGTTATCAGCCTGATGTCAGCCTAATTTGTTCGTGTGAAATTCGTAGTGGATGTAACTATGACTAAGAGTCGTGTAAGAACCTCGTCTTTGTTTTCCTATGATCCTATCTTCTTTACTAATACTAGGTTTTCTATGGTCTTCACTTCTAATATTTTTGAGTTTCTTTCTTCCTTTATTTTGGCAAGCTTGTATATGGACTCCTTTTTTTTTTTTTCAAAATTTTTTCTATCGACAGAATAAGAGGCATTCACTGTTCTTGTAAAACAAATAACATCTTCATTTAACCTTATAGCTTCAGTTTTACTTCATGAGTGACTCATAATACAAGCTCCTTTGGCCTACATGTCCTTGCACCTCAGGATACCCGGAGATGAAATAACAGAAATAGCAAACAAAGACAACTTTGGTTTGTTAGATACAACTTTTGTTTTCTTACATATTAAGAAAGTGAAGGTCAGCCCTCTGTCCCAAGCGAGCTGGCCTTTTAAAGTTGACTCTTGATACCCAATATGCAATAGCAGTGAACAAAACTCACTCCCAACCAGTAAAGCCAAGACACATCCTACCAGATCAAACTACAATTTTGGGATTCAGCCAGTAAAGATGTTAACTTTGTCAGGACCTTGAGCACTTCATTGGCTTTTCTACAACCATCATATTCCCACTCTATTGTAATCAGCTTAGAGAGAGCCAACTTCCTTTCTCCCTGATTTCCTCTACAAATGTCATCAGCCTTATATTTTAGCCTGTCTTTATTAGGTAATTTCTGGCCATTTCCATCTTTTGCTTATCTTTTAATGATGTTTTTTTTGTTTCAATTATGGGTGTGTTTGTTTCCTGCAATTGGCTCGTAAGTGGTAAAATGCAATTGTAACAAGATCACTTATGGTGTTTATTTGGGGCCGTAAGTCGTAAAATACACTTGCAGCCCACTTGCTCCCTAAACAGTTAATTTCGTGGTCATGCAAATCCCACTTACAACCCACTTTTAATACAAACAATTAATTTTGTGATCATGCAAATCTATATTGCAGACAGTTAATTGTACTTAGATTAATATTTTTTATTATTAGATTAATATTTTTAAATTATGAGAAATCTTTTTTATTATTAAATTAAATTTAATTATTAGATTAAAGTTTTTATTAATTATTCTAATAATTTTTATTATTAGAATATTTTTATCACTAGATTAGTAATATTTAATATAAAATTAATATTTTTTATTATTAAATTATTTTTTTAATTTTGGAATCTAATATTTTTAATTTTTGAATTTAATAATATTTAATATTAGATTGCAATATTAAATATTTTTAATAATTAATATTAGATTACTATTAATATTTAAGAATCTAATATTTATTATTTTTTAGTATTAATATTTTAGTATTATTAGTATTTAATATTTTTTTAATATTTAATATTTTTAATATTTTTAATATTTAGTATTTTTAATATTTATTATAAATTTTTAATATTTTTTTTATTTACATTTTTAATTATTTTACTATTTTTAATATTTAATATATTTAAATCACTAAACAGTTAGTTTTGTAGTCAACTTTCTGACTTACGACTTACACATTACCAATACTTTCCCACTTGCAATTTCACATTACCGATCAAACAACATAAAACTTATGTAAAACTTACAACTGTAAAATTACGATAACTTGCAATAGCCAAAGAGGCCCTATGTGTTGGGCTTCTCATTCTTTCACAAGCTTTCAATTATGTTGAATGCTCCCTTGAACCCACTGTGGTGCTCCGATCCCGCGGGTACGGAGATGCCACTACGACGTATATACACAGGTCAGAAATACCCTCACATATATACGCTAAGCATCAGTACAGATAAGAATCAGAGTGCGAAAGCACGGTGGTAATATACATTCTAACAGAAAAGTACTAGTACATGGTTATCAAAGAGAGTGATACAATATTACAGGAACATTACATCACCAGAGATATAAAAAGTACATTATATGAAGAGACATACAAAAGCTAAATAGTGTTTATGAGGAGCAAGAGAGGTCTCGAGAACCAAACAAAAAAGGAACTGGGAGGAAGAGCTATGATGATAATCCAAGCTTCTGTTGCGCTCTAACTGTCACGGAAGGATCTGCTGCGCACTCTGATCAGCTACAGTAAGGTCACCAAGGTTCAGACTCCAGGATCTGGACATGAGAATCCAGGGTTGTCAGATGCAACCCTGCGAATAAATATAGGGCCTGTTTGGCTAAGGGTGGAAGTGAGGAAGCGAGGAATTGAGGAAGTAGTAATAATTCCCTTTGGAACTTAGGAATTAGTTAGTAAGTTTTCTGGTGTTTGGATGTTGTTAGGAAGTGTGGTTTGGAAAATGTTTTGTCTTTTTCGGTGTTTGGATGGTAATGTGAAAGTGGAAGTAGAAAAGTTGACCACAAAGTTGACCGTAAAATAATATTAAAATAAAAATTAATTAAGAAAAATAAAAAATAAACTGTAATTAGAATGCAAGTGAGATTTACATGGTCAAAAAATTAACTGTTTTGTGCTACAATTTATTATAAATGAGATTTACATGACCACAAAATTAACTGTAGCACTCTGGAAATGAGAAAATGGTTGTGTAAAAGAGAAAAGATAAAAGGAAAAGAGGTTTTCTTATTTTCTTTTTCTGGTGTTTGGATAGATAGGGAAGTGAGCAATTATACTTCCCTATTTTCTTACTTCCGCCCACTTTCTTGCAGCCAAACAGCCCCATAGTAAAGCCAAGTGGCGTGCATAACAGGTACATGTGTACAAGAAAGGTGTACCGTGAATATAAGCATATATGAACATGAAATAAGACAGTAAGTAAAGTAACTACAAGAAAATCAGTTATATAAGCTCACATTACCGATCCGTGAGATTAGTACGTCGAAAGAATAATACAAAAAAGGAAACCCTCATATATATATATACCATATACCTCACGTCACTGTAGTCTGAGTTTATATAATTTGACTTTACCTTCACAATAATATAATAATGAAACAGTATGGAAGCAATCAAGTAATCTAACAAGTTAGCACATGTCTAAGTGGTGAGCAGTATGAATCAAGAGTATAGTTAGTCAGTTATCAGGAGCATGTTATTATTAAGTTATTAAAACTCATCTGATTTGTATACGTCGGTATGTGTCCCATTCCACATACCTCAGCATACAGACGAGAGAGTAAGTTATTGGAAACTGATGGAGATCGACGAACCATGCTTAGAATGGGTCCCGTACATGCCCGGGATAACGGTCAAGTATCCGGTACTGAGCCGGAACGTACCGCTAGGTACCGGGACTTATTGTACGCTCGAATAGGAATAGGATATCACCGCTCTCACAGGAATAGGCCCAGGGGTTTATGGCACAACCGGCAGGCAGGGAGTAGGGTGTCAGTGCACCCCACGGAAGCGCCTGGTGGCCTCCAGGTCGAATCCAAGTATATGGCCGCACGACACTATAAGACCATCGTAAACATGTAGACTATATCGGTAATCATCAGTTTCCCCCATCCCGGTGTAAGTTGTCTAGTTATTAGAATTTGTCCAGTAATAATGTCTACAAGGTGTTTCATAGTAATCTATATTCATGATTATACTATTACGGGGATCAATAGGAGTATAGTATCAGGAGTCACCCTTTTTCAGGGGTTCAGGAGTACAGGGGTTCAGGATTACCAAATGTCTGGTAACAGTATAATAATCAAGTCCCTGTAAAAGTGATAATCATGAATGTGTAAGGAAATATAGGTTTCTGGTGTAATAGTATCCAGTCAGGTTTCAGAATATCAGGTCAAGTGAACTAATACAGGTGATAGCATGTTAAGTGTCGGTGTCAAATATCAAGTGTCTAGTATAGCATGGCAAGTACCGTGTCAGATATTAAATGATAAGTATAGCATGGCAAGTACCGGTGTTAGATATCAAGTGATAAGTATAGCATGGCAAGTACCGGGGTCAGATATCAAGCGATAAGTATAGCATGATAAATACCGATGTCGGATATCAAGTGCTGTGGATCAGGTATCAAATATAACATATCAAGTGTCGGTGTAAATACCGTATATAATAAAGGAATCATGTATTAAAAATTACAGTAACAAGTGTTAGGCATGTTACGGTAGTAATACGATGTCTACATATCAATATCATGCTATAAATCGAGAGTAATTATTTTTAAGTTTAATATAAAGCACTCACATAATGATAAAATAGATGCATGTTCCAAAGAAACTGTACTGCCTGAAACTGGAATGAAAATACCAGAAAAGTCTGAGAAATTCGCGAACCCGTGTGAGCAAACCACTAGCCCATAAATATATATTAAAATATATAAATATAAATATTTATACTAATTATTAGAGAGGGAATGAGAGAGGAGAGAGAAAGTTATAGGAAGGAGAGAGGGAGAAAATAGGGTATTTTTAGAAAAGGAATATGAATTAAAAGGGGAGGGTATTGGTTGTAATTATAGGAAAGTAATTTGGGGGAGAGGTGGAGGGTATTTTAGGGAGTGTAGAAAGTGGGTATTATTTTAGGGAAGAAAGAAAGAAGAAAAGAAAAGAAAGAAAGAAATAAAGAAAGAAAGAAGAAAGAAAGAAAGAAATGGAAGGGGAGGTGTGGCCAGCGGCTTGGGCGGCGCCGCCGGGAGGGGCTGCGCGCGCGCGCCCCTAGGGAAGGGGAGGGGAGGTGGTGGTTGTTGGCGTGTTGTTGTTTGTGTTGGTGGAGATGGTGGTGGTGGTTATGGGTGGTGTGGTGATTGTTGGAGGTAGTGGGGAGTTGGAGGATGAGGAGGAGGTGATGATGGGGTGGTTAGAGTGGTGAATTTGATGAAGGTGATGGTGAATTTTGGAGGAGGAAGGGAGGTGATGGTGGTGGTTTTTGATGAAATTGAAGGTGGTGGATGGTTGGTGGAGGTTGAAGGAGTGGTGGAGTGGAGAGGGGGTGTGGGGGAGGTGGTTGGCCGGCCTAGGGGCGGCGGCGGCGGCGATGGTGGAGGCGGCGGTGGGATGTTGGAGAAGATGGGTTGGTTTGTTTTGTTGAAGGAGATGTAATTATTTTTGGATTTTTGAAATGAAAAGGAAAGGAAATGGAGGGTTTCACAGAGAAGGAGAAGGAAAAGGAAAAGAAATGATGAATTTGAGGGGAAGAGAGAGGCTGTGGGTGGCTTGCAGGCGGCAGTGGCAGGAGAGCAGGCGGCTAGGTGCAGGGGATGGGGAAAGTCAAAGGGGAAGAAAAGAAAAGAAAGAAAAAGAAAGAAAATTAAAGAAAAGGGATAAATAAGAAAAAAGAAAATAAAATAGTATAAAAATTTATTATTAAATAATTTATTTATTATAACTTCTAGAAGTACAAAGTAGGGGAGTAGAGAAGGGAAAAGTAAGAAAAGAAATCGTCAGTAAAAATATTATTATTTTAATAGGGCGAAAATTTGACTGTTTCAGAAACGTTCCGAAAAATTCTCAAAAATAGAAAATATTATTTTAAGATACTTGGTGAAATTGGATTCGAGAAATTTATGTAATTTTCAAATTAAAAATTTTGGAATCTTCCGGCCGGCCGATACCAGAATCGGTTAAATTTCGATAAATTTAGAAAAATCTCAAAAAATAAATTAGGTAGAAAATGAAATTCTAAGAAGTAACGTGAAAACCGTTTTTGAAAATTCATTCCCGTTTGAAAACTAAAAATCCGGGAATCAGTCAGCGATGCTGACCGGCACCGGTTTTGGAGATTTTGTAAAATAATTCTGAAAAATTTCAGAAAATCATGAAAAATCTAGATTATTAGAAAATATTGTTTGAAACTGAAATCGGTCAAATCGGACTAGCAGAAAGGTCAAATCGGGCTGCAGGCTAGTATCGGGTTCCCGGTCCGGGTCAGAGCTGACTCTAGGTCTGAGAATTCAGATCCGATACACAATAACATAAGTAATCACAACTCAAAAGCAAATACTGGAATAAAATTGCAATAGTACGGTCGAAAAAGTCGGGACACGTATCTGAGTACATATCCCGGGAACGGGGTGCTACACTCTCTCTCTCTCTCTCGCGTTCATTAAGAAGGTGAAACACTCTATCCCCAGATCCTCTAATCTCTCCAACAAATTTACCCCCAAATTTGCAGTTGGGATTCTTAGATTTTGGGTTCCTAGGTCAGAGAAGACGGGTGAGGGAGAAAGGGGATGGTGTCAACGATAACTCAATCCCTCTGCTGACTGAGAATCATCATATTGTTTTTTTAAACAGAGTTATCTTTTAACAGAGTCAAATGTAGTTAAAAGTTCTGAAGTCTTGATACTCTTGGTGAAATGGAAAAAATGTTGGGAATGTTTTTATGAAACTCGGGCTAACTTTAGGTTCCTTTCATGTAATTTTTCTCATCTGTTTTAACATGTTTATTCATACATTGATTTCTTTCTATGTAATGTTTTATATTTTTCGGGCTAACTTTAGGTTCCTTCATGTAATTTATCTCATCTGTTTTAACAACATGTTTATTCATACATTGATTTCTTTCTATGTAATGTTTTGTATTTTTGTTTTTCTCTTTTAAGGGAAAACTGAAGATTATGACTAACACTTGTGAGCCTGCGAAATCTCTATCATCATTTCATTAATTCTTCAATCCTCAAGCTCCCCATCCTCAATTTCCTCAATAGCAGTGCATAATAGTTCTTTTATATCTGATTCCTCTACATTGTCTACAACTAACAGTCTCATGTTATATCATTGTGGGTCAGGGCATTCCTGAGCAAGCTGAAGCTCCACCTCCAGCTGCCCGGGTGCCTACAAGTGGTCAAACAACCAACCCCCCAGTCCAAGCTCCACAACCAGCACAACCTACAGTGCCTTCCACTGGGCCCAACGCTAATCCTTTGGATCTCTTTCCTCAAGTAGGAATATTGAACTGTTGGACAATCTTCTCTAAGGTTATGTTTATCACATGGCGAATACTAATCTTGTTTTATATTTACATTTAGCAGGGCCTACCAGGAATGGCCGCCAATGCTGGTGCAGGGAACCTTGAGTTTCTTCGTAGCAGTCCACAGGTGCTATGAGGGAAAGATCAGATTGAGTTTATTATTAATACAATGCATAAAACTAGTTCTTTTCTTTGTGCAGTTTCGAGCCCTGCAGGCTATGGTGCAGGCAAACCCTCATATTCTCCAGGTCTTCTTTTGCTTCTTACATTCTTACATTTGCTTTTAAGTCAGAGCCTATTGCCATTTTTTCATACCATATATTGTTCTTGTCGACAGCCAATGCTTCAAGAGCTGGGTAAACAAAATCCTCAAATCATGAGGCTCATTCAGGAGCACCAAGGGGAATTTCTTCGTTTGATCAATGAACCGGCTGAGGGAGGAGAGAGGTGGGCTGCTAAACTATTGTACCTTTTGCATTTTCATGGTTCTGATGACATTAACGACCATTATTGATTGAATCAGCAATCTGCTAAATCAGCTAGCAACTGCAATGCCCCAATCTTTGACAGTGACCCCTGAGGAGCGTGAAGCAATTGAACGAGTAAGTTGAATTTATCTGCTGCTTCTTCTTATAAACTCTACTTCAGTTGTAGAACTACTGGATGAATGATCATGTCCATAAGGCAATTTGATTTTATGCCAAAGAAATTTATATAAAGCTACTCTCCTATCAAAGGTGATTGATGAAGAGATTTAAGCTGTAGAAATGATATTAGCACGATTTTACATTGATTTGGGGAAGACATGCAGTAGATTAGAAAGCAATACACGTGTCTAGTACTCATAAAGTGATTATTAGTGATATAGCTTAGCTCGAAAAAGGAATCTGTAATAATTTAGAAGGCGAACGAAAACCACAGTGAAGAAAAGTCGTATACAATTTACTTGCTTAGACTCATAAAGAGATGATTTGAGCTGACCCCATGATATTACATTGACTTATGCTGTCCCAAGATATAAATTATTATTCCGATGGCGACTAATAAAATTTTAACCAACTGTTGTGTTTCTCGCTGGATCTTGGTTTTCATATTTATAACATATTAGATTCTTGTTTCAAATGTTAGCTTTGATCTTTATATGGTCTTTACATGCTTAAAATCTGCTTGATATTCATTGGTGGTACATAATCCATTAGGTTGAGTTTTTGGGCTAAGTGGTTTCTTGGTATGGTATCAGAGTAGGTTTGATTTAAATCTCCTTTTAAATATGTTTATTTATCTCAATTTATGGTGTGTTTGTTTCACTGTAGAAGGCCATAAGTTGCAAGTGTCACTTGCGACTTACGACTTATGGCGTTTGTTTGTTTAATTATTTATTTCTAATTTAATGTTTAATTATTTAATTTTTTAAAATCACCAGACAATAATTTTGTGATCAACTTTTTCACTTACGACTTACATATTACGATAACCGAATATTGTAATACACAATATACTTTTTCACTTACAATTTTACATTGCTAACCAAACACTGTAAAACTTACTTGCATGTAAAAAGAGTATGTGACTTACAATTTACAACAAACCAAATAGGCCCTTAGCTGGAGGCTTTTTGCGTGATTGGCCAAGTGAAAAGGGGAATGCTAGAGTGTTAAGTTTGCTTGATAGTCATTGTTAAGCTTTTGGTGAAGTGGTTCTGATAATGTGCATGCTATGTTGCACGGTCACGGACACCAAAAACAGATATGACATGACACTCTGACACAACAAAATTTGAAAAGCACATATAAAATAGAAGTATCACATCCAATATGCGTGTCCGACATGACACGACTCCACATCTTCAAGTGTCTGTGCTATCTGGTGTGCATAACTAGGATTTTCAAAAAGTTGACATTGAATGATTAGTTAATTTATTTTTGATGGTGTTACTACGTAGCTTGTGTATGTTACTGTTACTTCTCTGTTTGTTTGAGTACTATCATGTTGGCTTGGAAGTTTACATGATGGCTAATCTCTTCTATATTTAATGTTGTGTGGCAGCTTGAGGCCATGGGATTTGATCGTGCGCTTGTACTGGAGGTGTTCTTTGCCTGCAACAAGAACGAAGAACTGGCGGCAAACTATCTTTTGGATCACATGCACGAGTTTGAGAACGACCAGTAGTAGATTTAGGTCCAGATTGAATTTTTTTTTAGGCTCAGGGTGAGTTTAATTTGTAGGTTGGTGGATTACAGTCTGGGCTGGAGCCAGGGATTAATGAAGACCAACCTCTGTAGTTTCTCCTCTCCAGTTCATTCTCCCCCTCTCCCGTTTGGGGGTACTGAACCAGCACATATAGTATTTATTTACATAATGTTAGGAGTATGGGGTTGTGTATTAGACTTTAGTGATCATTTCACTGTTCGTAGCACATGATATTCTCGTCTTCTTATATACAAATCTCCTTTCAAGAATATAGATGTTTTTTGTTTGCTTGTGTTATTGTGTTTATAAAGTGCTGAGAAAGCTTGTGCATGGGAGTATACTGTTAGAATACACCTGAAAGAAAGCAGATGTTCTCTTGTTTAGAAAGTAGTGGGATCTTTTGCCCTGTATGACAGTATGCACGTGCGATTGGACATGAATTTTACATCAAGAGAAATATAATCGATCTTGTAGCTTCATACCAACTTTGAAGGAGGAGAGGAGAGATTGATCTTATAGGATGTTCCAGTTGAGCTTGTTTATGCAAGCATCTTCAAATAATAATGTGTGGAATTCTTCCGTCCCGCTTATTGCTTTCCAGTTCCCTCTTATTGCTGCTATGGGACATGTAGTCTCCCTAGAGAGCAATATTGGACATTTCTTATTTGAAGAAGAGAAAGGAAAATCTTCTTTCCAAAATTGTTGACAGGACGAATGAGGATGAGAAGCATGAAAGGAAAGAGCTTGATTTTGAGAAAATTTGTATGCTAAGATTGTTTATTTTCAAATCACTAATGAAATTTTCATGACGGGCAAATTTCGCATGTACGTCTGAATCCTGTCGACTTTTATGTCCCCATCCATGCTCGATCTTGCATCCATGTGCTGAACTTTCGTCTGGCATCAAAAGGTTTCATATTTCAAGTTATTTACAAGTGCTCTCAAAGAAGATACAATTTACAGTAACATTTTTGATTGTGAGAAGCCAGGAGCAACCTTATATGTCAGAATATATCAACAGCCATGGAAATAACATCTTGATTTTCTGTTAAATTCAGGTGAAGCATTGTTATACTGAATAAACATCAATGTAATAAATGCAATTGGACACTCCTGTTATGTGCCTAGCAAACTAGGTTTCAGATCTTACGAGATAACTAAATAACAAAGATGGCAGAAAACTCACAGAAGCAGAAGGAAAAAACAGAATAAATATTGATAAGGTGGGATTCCTTGGCTAACAAAGAGCAAGAAGTAGGCAACGTTGAATAAGGAAAAAGACTTCGTATTTTGAAATTGATCAAGTTCCTTGCTCTGTACTCATGTGATTCTAATATAGATAATTTTTTTAAAGAAGCCAAAAGGATAGGAAGAAAGAAGTTATCTTCAGATACTCCATGACTTGTATCTGCTCTTTCTCCCAAATTCGATCAATTTCAGTGCTCTTAAAAGGACACAATGTATAGGCATGCAAAATGGGTTTCAGAAGTCAAAAACTCTTTGCACTCTATCATGTCAGCTGTTATTCTGTCCATCTTCTCATTTTATCAGATTTTTCAGTTTCTTGTTCATTTCTCAAATCTCGAGTGATCACATATCCTTGTTCCTCCATCTCGTCATCAGTTCCCGTCGCATTTTCTGCTGCATATGTTTCTCAATGGTGCTATAGTCTCATCTTCCTCCTCATCTTCATACAAGCAGCAGCAGTCACAGTTGAGTCTTCACTCTTTCTTTTTCTTGCTGATACTGCGCCTATGCTTCCTCATGGGTTCATGTTTGCTAACTCTTTTAGGCCTTTCTGGAGATGCGGCTTCTGACTGTTCACCATCTAGCTCCTTATGAGAGTCATCACTTGAGGAAGCATTGTCCTGTAGGTTCCTTTTTGCATCATTTATTCGTGGGAAGTAGTTCATTATTCTCATTGCGTTCCTGTTGTCTGATTTTCCCTGCATTCCTCCAGTCTGGCACAGTTTTCTTATGTCTTATCTAGTCATGAAGGTGACAAATCTACTTGAAACTCTTGCTCACCTGAGAAAAGTACATCAATTTAAAGGAGCAGCAGTTATAGGGAAAATAGATCCTATTAGGTTCAAAGATCTCACCTTCTGAATCCATTTTCCCATCTGAATTTCTCTTTATTGCTTCTGTTTCAGACTCTCCTTCAACGGTCTATCTAGTTATGCAGGCAAACTTGTCATGCCCATGGTCTTGCTTAGCTGAGGAAATGCAAGACAAATTATGTGAGGCGCTTCTGGGAAAATGAATGCCAAGAACTTCATAGTTCGCACCTTTTAAACTCGTTTTCGTTTCTTTATATCCGGGTGGTTCTGCAATGGTGTTGCTGCATGAGTGAATATTCATTCTTATGGCTGCACAAGGCAAGAGAAAACACATCAAATCTGAGATGGTTCTGAGGTTGAATTTTAGCATTACAGTTGGCAAATGTCATCCATGAGTGTGCATGAAACTCTTTAACATACTGTTTTCATGCTACTCCAGAGTCCAGATGCACATTTACACCTAAAAGGAACTAAGATATCGATTCTTAGTTTTATTATTATGAAAAATGGAGATACCATGGTGGCTCATACTTGTAACAGCTCAGTTGTTTGGCAAACATATGGAACTTTTAAGGGATACAGCACCAGCCAGTGGATCGATTATCAAACTATATATATATATTTTTTCAGATCAAACTATACAGTTAATAATTTGCTGGATACAAAGCAAGCAGCAAGGTTAATAAATAATCACATTCGATAACTACATGACAATATTCAACTACACGACTTTCTCTGTTTGGGGCATCTCTTCATTGCCACTATGCAACCTTCTACATTGTCACCCTAACCAGGTGTAAAGCCATGATATTCAGAGAACTTAAAATGCTCATTAAGAAACTAGGGGGCCGTTTGTTTCGCGTAAAACTCCGTAATTCGTAAATGACTTACTACCCAGTTACAACTACGGCGTTTGTTTGGACCGTAATTCGTAAAAGACTTACGTAACTCAACTAACACTCACTTGCAACCCAGTTACCACTCACTTACAGCCCAGTTACAGATAATTTTGTGGTCATACAAATTTGTATTATTTTTTTATATTAACATTAAATTTTTTTAATATTTAACTTTTTTAATATTTATTTGCAGTATTAAACTTTTAAAATTACCAAATAGTTAATTTCGTGGTCAACTTTTTCACTTACAACTTATACATTACGATAACCAAATACTGTAAAGTACAATACACTTTTCCACTTTACAATTTTATATTACCAACCAAACACCGTAAAATTTGCATACATGTAACTCATTTACAATTGTAAAAGACTTTACCAATTACAACTACGAATTACGGCCAGTTACGACAACCAAACAGACCCTAAATTGAAAACTAACATATACTAATTCACTTCTCAAGAATTATTTATTTGCATTCCTATTAAGTAGATTTTGCATTAACCTACTAATTTCAGTTTGATACAACTCAATATCAAAGTTGGTTTTAGGTATAATTGTAGGGGAGGAAGTCGTCGAGGAAGTCGACGAAGAGAAGAAGGAAATTCAGAATTCAGCAGCAGCAGAAAACAATAGAACAGGGTAACGGTCGACCGGCCAGGTCGACCGATGTGCACGCTGACATGCACAGCGCAGCGGTCGACCGGTCCGGTCGACCGCAGGATGAGATCGGTCGACCGGGTGGTCGACTGACTGAAGTGACCCAACTCTCGGTTGGGAACGGTCGACCGGCCCGGTCGACCGGTGCATAGGGTCGGTCGACCGGCCGGTCGACCGACAGTCGGGTCTGCATATTTCGGAAAGGGTTATTTTTTGGACCCTATTTAAGGGCTGTATTGAATTTCTAGGGTTTTGTATCCCTTTGAGGTATCCTTTTGGTATCTGAAAAAAGATCTTGTAGTAGGGTTTGTGAGAGCAATTGTGGAGGAGAGTAGAGTAGAGACAGAACTTTCTCGATCCCCATTGCTGTAAGTATTGATTTGTTGAAATCAATTAAAACCCTCCCCATTTCTTGCCCCGAGGACGTAGGCGAAAAGGCCGAACCTCGTTAAATCTGTGTTTTGTGCTCTTTCTCTGGATTGTTTTGTTTGTGCTGGTTGTGATACTGTTCTTCTGTGCTTTGGAGATATAGGGTTCCTCTGTGGGTTGTTGTTGTCGGAGCACAACCAGTGGTATCAGAGCTTTCCAGGTTGCGCTTGGGATTTTTCTGGCGATTCGGAGGGCATCAGGAGCTGATTCGGTGGAGATCGTGTGTCGATCTCAGATCAACAGTAGTCTTGTTCGTAGGATCGTGTGTCAATCTCAGAATAACGCAAGGAGTACTCAGAGAATCATTGGTGGAGTAGATCCGGACAGAAACTCAATCTAGGGTTTCAGGAAGAAGGTAAAAAAATCTGATTTTTATCGAAGTTGTGATCTATTTCCAGTTGGTTTTCCGCATACACAGAGGTTTCAGTTAGATAAATGGCAGAAGAAAGTACATCGGTTAAGACCATGAATCCTCATCCGAAGATAGACGTGGTGAAGTTTAATGACACAAATAATTTTGGGATGTAGAGGTGTGAGGTTATGGATGCCCTGAATGCATCGAACCTCGATGACACTCTACTTCTGGAAAAGAGACGAGGAAAAACCACTGAAGAAGAGTGGGAGAAGATGAACAGGTCTGCGTGTGTGTTGATTAGGTCGTGTCTAACACAAGACATCAAATATCTTGTGTTACACGAGACATCTGCAAGGCAATTGTGGGAGACCCTTGAGAAGAAATATCTGACCAAAAATGTGAAATCGCGATTTCAGCTGAAGAGCAAGCTGTATGGGTTTCAGATGAAGAAGGGGTGCTCCGTGAATGAGCATATCAACCGCTACACGAACCTTCTTACAGATTTGGTGAACGTGGATGTCAAGGTAGATGAGGAAGACAAGGCTGTAATCCTCCTGAACTCACTCCCAGCGGAGGAGTATGAGACATTCACATTAACTTTATAAATGGTAGACAGACTCTGGACTATCATGAGGTGTTGTCTGCATTGGCAAACTATGAGACGAGGAGAAAGGAGAGACAACCTTCTCAGTCAAGCTCGTCGGCAGAGGCGCTAGCGGTAAGAAGCAGAGGTTCATCTAGGAAGGCAGTGAAGAAAGAGGAAGATCAAAGTCCAGGTCGGGCTATAGGGATCTGAGGAAGAACCAGTGTGCCTTCTGCAGAGAAATAGGACACTGAAAAATGGACTGTCCGAAGTTCAAAGAGAAGAAGAAGGAGTCGAAGGCTGAAGCAAATCTTGCAAAGGTGACGAATACTCAGAGGAGTAGTTCACAGGCAGATGGATCAGATTCAGACTCGTCAGGTTTCTCGTTTTCAGTCATTTCTCCCATCCTTGGTCACTCATTGAAAGATGAGTGGATTTTGGATACAGGTACAACATACCATGCGTGCCCTAATCGGGGTTGATTTTCTAGCTTTGAGAAACTGGAGGGGTGTTCGGTCGTTATGAGCGATGATCACCCATGTAGCATGGAGGGTGTAGGTACAATCCGAATCAGAATGTTTGATGGGATGGTAAGGGAGCTGAAGGGAGTGAGGTATGTAGCTCAGTTGAAGAGAAATCTAATCTCCGTTGGAGCTTTGGAAGTATCGGGCATGGTGATATCTGTTCAAGATGGCAATCTCAGGATGATAAAGGGCTCGATGGTGGTGATGAAGGGCGTCCGCCGAGACAATCTCTACTACTTGAAGGGTAGTACAATTACAGATCAGGTGGAGACTTCCAGTTCCTCAGATGATGGTGACCCGGAGGTCTGGCAGGGAAAGGTCGGACAGGAAGAAGAAAAGTCTTTGCAAACTCCTGCAAAGATGGAATCGTTGGAAGGTGCTGCTACCTGCAAGTTGGAAGGTGAACACAACGTTCTGGACAAGAAGAAGGTGAAATTCAGCACCAGTACTCATCGCAATGAAGGTCTTCTTGATTGTGTTCACGTGTGCATTTGGGGACCTGCTAAGACGACATCGCTTGGAGGTCACAGGTACTTTGTCTCTTTCGTTAATAGTGTATCTAGGCATTGTTGGATATATCCAATGAGACAAAATAGTGAAGCCCTAGATATATTGGTGAAGTGGAAAGGAAGAATGGAGAGGCAGATAGGTAGGAAGATTAAGGAGCTAAAGATTGGTAATGTTGAAAAAGACATGTACCAATTCCTATGATTTGGCCAGAACAACGGAACTGTTACTCACTTCACGACAGGTACAGATGGGTTGGCTAAAAAAGTTATCCGTTCCTTGCTGGAGGAGGTTCGGAGGTTGTTGTCTAATGCAGGATTAGACAAGTCGTTTGGGCTGAGGCGACTGTGTATGCTAGCCATCTCATGAATAGATCGACTGCGATAGGAGGTAAAGCTCCATTGAAAATTTGGTCTGGGAAAGCTGCTCAAGATCATGATGTGCTGCGGGAGTTTGGAAGTCCGACCTACTTCAGTGCCAAGAATGACAAGATGAATCCGCGAGCAAAGAGGTTTGTTTAGTTGGGCGTCAAGAGGAACAACTACAGGTTGTGGGACCCAAAGACAAGAAGATCGTGATGAGCAGGAATGTCACATTTGGAGAGACTTCAGTGTTGAAGTCTACCGTCTCTCAGCAGGTGGAGAGGACAGAGACCAAGGAAGTATCGCAGCTGGTGGAGGTTGATGCTACTCCACCATCTTCAGTTGGTTCGGCATTAGAGAAGACTTCATCGGATGTGACACCAGGTGGAGATCGTGAAACCAAGGGTGATGCTGAAAAGGTTGAAGACATTGCTAAGGATGTCGAGGTGTTAGCAGCTACTGGAACCAAGGTGAAACCACGCTCGTGGTTAAAGAAGCATGAATCTCAAGCTTGTGATCGCGACAAGCTCAAGTTGAAGGCCGTTGTTCTCCATGATGGTCGGGAAGAGGTTCATATGACTCAGTCTGATAGGTTCACTGCTGCAGATACAGAGACCAGTATTTGAGCTTGATGAAGCTCATTTAAATGAACTACGGTTGGCTTGATTTTTTGGGCAAGGTACGTAGGCAGCCGTAAAAGGCGCAGCCAGTTAGTGATGCAACCCGTATGAAGCTATTTGGGTTCTCGAGAAGCTGTTTGGAATTTCACGTAGAGGTAAAGAGTTGTGGCCGATGGAACTTCACGTAGAGGTGGAGAGGCTTCACGTAGAGGTGAAGTATTGTGGCCAGTTGGACTTCACGTAGAGGTGAAGTATTGTGATCTCGATGAACAGGTTGATCTTTCGGTGAGAAGATGTTGAGCTTGCATAAGGAGTGGTGTGCATCCAGTTGAAGCCGATGATGTTTGGTGTGCTCTACGCAGACTTGGTTGGACCGTCAGTGGAAGACAGGTAGACTAGATAGAGCTAGTCAGTTGGAGAGTCAGTGTTGGCTCATGAGAAGTCTTCGTGAGGTCGTGAAGTTGCGGAGGAGGAGCCACGGTATGGTGATCGGCATGGATGGAAGTTCTCCTAAGGTAAGTGCAGGGAAGGTATGTGCGATGTTTTCTAAGGATTGCTGAGCTAAAGATTCCAAGCCGAGATCGTGTGTCGATTTCGCCGAGATCGTGTCAATTTCGTCCGGTGCGCACAAGCCGAGATCGTGTGTCGATTTCGCCGAGATCATGTGTCGATTTCGCCAGGTGAAAGACTGGGGTACGTTGGAGATCGGCTCAGATTTGAAAAATCTTCACCGAGGTGAAGAATTGTAGGGGAGGAAGTCGTCGAGGAAGTCGACGAAGAGAAGAAGGAAATCCAGAATTCAGCAGCAGTAGAAAACAGTAGAACAGGGTAACGGTCGACCGGCCCGGTCGACCGATGTGCACGCTGACATGCACAGCGTAGCGGTCGACCGGTCCGGTCGACCGCAGGATGAGATCGGTCGACCGGGTGGTCGACCGACTGAAGTGACCCAACTCTCGGTTGGGAACGGTCGACCGACCCTGTCGACCGGTGCATAGGGTCGGTCGACCGGCCGGTCGACCGACAGTCGGGTCTGCTTGTTTCGGAAAGGGTTATTTTTGGACCGTATTTAGGGGCTGTATTGAATTTCTAGAGTTTTGTATCCTTTTGAGGTATCCTTTTGGTATCTGAAGAAAGATCTTGTAGTAGGGTTTGTGAGAGCAATTGTAGAGGAGAGTAGAGCAGAGGCAGAACTTTCCCGATCCCCATTACTGTAAGTATTGATTTGTTGAAATCAATTAAAACCCTCCCCCCCTCTTGCCCCGAGGACGTAGGCGAAAAGGCCGAACCTCGTTAAATCTGTGTTTTGTGCTCTTTCTCTGAATTGTTTTGTTTGTGCTAGTTGTGCTACTGTTCTTCTGTACTTTGGAGATCTAGGGTTCCTCTGTGGGTTGTTGTTGTCGGAGCACAACAATAATTGCAGCACAAAGTTCTCTAAGATCTTATTCGTCAAATTGCACATGGAGTTGATTCTCAAAGATTACAGTGTTCGTTCAGTATCACAATTATGGATGAATATACAACCACAAGCGATTACAAGCTAATATTTATAAGCCCTTAGAAATTTTACGACACAAATTTAGTCTCAGTTTAAAATTTTAACTAAAGAGACATAAAATTAATTTTCAAACTGAAAGGCAAAACTATATACTACAGGAAAGACCCACCGAGCTGTGACCGAATTCTATGACCAAATACAAACCACAGAAGTCCTCAATTAGGGGGTACCAGGTTCTATCATGGAACACTTATTAGCAGAGAGGATTTGCAATAGGGCCCATCAGATCATTTGGCAGGCAGGAGAAAAATGTTCTTGCTCATGCAGTTTAAGCTCATGAAAGCAAAAAGCAGACATCTAAACTTTCACCAGACCCCGGTCCTAACAACTTAGCGTTTTCCAACACTTCAGCATTTTGAAGAAAAACATATTGGTCAACTAGACTGGACCTCATTCTCAGGCCGATAGAATAAGCAATTGAAAGCAACATCTCATCAGGCATGCAATTGAAAATAGCAAGAGAATGGGTACCTGCTCCAGCAACCACACAAACCTATATCCGCTGAGTTCAGCCCAATATGGGGCGCACCCACTGCAGGAAAACTCTCTGAGACGACAAGCGTCTTCCCCTGGTCCACATCAGTTATAGCGACGAATTCGAATGGGAGAGCGATTGGTGCCATTTTATCCCTGCCTCAGGCAGAGACTCCCCTGCCTCGAAGCTCGCTCTCTGATAGCTGTTCATGGAGTCTCGTTCAATGAAAGAGATGTTGCTGCTGCTTTCCACGTGTCGTTTGAAGAGAGGAGGCTCGACTGGTGACCCGTTGACATGGGCATCAATGAGATTTGAATTGGCACGCTCAGAATCCGAGGAAGCAATCTCGAGGCTTGCTTTATGAGCTGTCATCGTCCCTTCTCTCTGCAGCAATCGAGATACTGTTCCCTCGGCTGCTGCGAGAGTGAGGGACCCCGAACCTGCTTCCCCACCAACTCCCCCCTCTGAGGGACCTCTTATTGTATGTGTGTGTGACTCACACACATGAATCGAACCCTTTTCTCCTTACCTCTAATCCCCGTGGACTGGTCTGGTTCGCCAACTACGAGGGCCGGTTCACAGGAGATAGAATGCGTTTTGGACTTGGTTCTCTTTCACAAACAAGGGTCTCCAAGAGGATTTGGTTAATCCCCTAGAACTGGGACTGTTGATGCTGAATGATATTACTATATCCCTGGAATAATTTGCCATTACTATATCCCTGAATAATATTACTCCCTTTGAATAATGGCACTCTTGCCCCGCGAAATCTCAATTCCTCGTCAACATTTACGTCTCAGCCAACAACAAGTTTTAATCAACAATATCGACTTCTCCAAAGAGGGGAGACTTGATGCTGCATGCATTTCCCCTCACTGCTAAACTGTAAGTGGAACACTCTGCGAGGTACCCCGCCAAGGATTAGACCAAGATAAGGCTTATAGATTTGATAAGTTAGTAGCTTGAATTTTAGTTTTTTGGCTAGCAGTTTGAATTTAATTATTTGTTTGGATTTGGTCCATTAAGAAAATAGGCCCACTTTTATTTGTTAGTTAGCTTTGATTTCACTGGATTAGTTATAAATAGGAGTGATTCGGATGTAGGGGCCAGGTTTAGAGATTTATTGTTTGTCTTATTTATTTATTTCCTATGTATGTATAATTATCTTTGTTTGCATTACTCTCCATTTTGCAGCTGTTTCCTCTTCTGTTCCACGTGCAAACTTCGATACATATACCACCACCTCATGATCCAACACATAGACTCATTCCTTGTCACACTACCAATTTATGTGACAATGGAATGAAAATAATACAGTTCGGAATAAAAGCTATAAAAGTTATCAAACCTGCTGTTTCAGTTGGCGATTCCGCTCAAGTTTTCGTATTGTAGCTTGCTGGTTCTTTAGATGTGCTGCTTCGGCCAGGTATTCCTCAAGTTCGAGTTTCATTTTTCGGTTCTCTGACTCAAATTCAGACAGCTTTTGGTCTTGGTCCTGCGTGACAAGAAACCATTTAAGGAGCAGAAATTAGTCAGACAAACTAAAAGAAAATACACCATTATATGTTGTGCAGGAAGTTGAACATCAAAACTAGTTGGTCAAATGTGATGCTCTTGTGATGATGATTCAACCATTGGAATTTAAATCCGCAATCACGACGTTTCACAACTCAATAATTTTGAGACAAGTAACAACCCAAAAACGTAGATTATTGAAATAGTAATTGTGATGCCCACACAAATAGACGCACGAGCTGGAGAAGGATCTGGAGCTTCATAAAGCTTTTGATAAATGTTAAGAAAAGTATTTTCTCCAAATTTTGCTCTTTTGAGAGGTAATCAACTTCTTCTTGGTAAGCCTTGAGCAAGGAGTTAAACAATTTTAACTTCTCATCTGCATATGCTTTCTTGAAATCTGGAAATAGACAGTACATACCTCATCAACCCATGGAAATCTTAGAAAGTTCTTCTTGACAAAGTGACACTATTCCAATGCATGGTTACTTGAGCATATATAGATACAAATAGTTAGTAGTATGAAAGATGCAACAACAAATGTGTGAGGTAGCATTCAGCATACCACGTGTACTCTCTGCAAGTTTGCGCCTGTTTTTCTGATTGTTTTCCTGATTTTCAGCAATCTTTAATCCCTGCTCATCCAGAACACTTCTTTCTTTTCTAAGTGAAAATCTGCATGAAAGACGAAATTTAAAATGTGCCATCAATGTGTGAAACAATGAACTTCGATCAGTCGTAAGTTGCCCAAAGTAGTCTATGCAAGAACAGAAAGCACAAGATCCTCTTTCCTTCCCTCTTTCTCTGCCCATTTTCCTTATGTGTGTGCATGCGCGCGCGTGTGTCTATGTATGTGTGTCGCACGCACGTGTCTGTGTGTATCAGTGGGGTTTTTTTTTTCCTTTTCCTTTTGTTGTCTATACCTCATAGCTAACAAGTATGAAATATATGCACTTGTGGATCTACAAGCATGAACTATATGTTCCCGCATGTGAGCACCACATATGCTAAGTGGTTTCTCGCCTTTACCTCAGAACAAAAAGTATGAAAAAATAGCCAATAAAAAAAAAAAAGTGAAGATTTATGGCTTAGGATCATTCAAATCTGATGGGTGCTACATGCGACACATGATGATCAACAATAATAATTGGGAACACTGAGTAATGGGCCTGTCACATTTACATATCCTTTCTTTCTTTTCCTTTTACAAGATCTTTTACGCCCTCATATGTAAATTTGTCCCAGAAGTTCAGTTATTCAAAAAAGTAGGACAGTTTATCTCTCACATTAACAAATCCAAACTATTAAGTAACCCTAAAATTAAATTATCAGGCATTCCAAATACTCAAAGAAGTCATTGTACATTCGTGTTTTCTCCTGCTTCACTTTCACAGGATCTTTTTTTAGGTTTTTCCTTCACGTGAAGTAGTAGAATTCTATATTTCCAGTGTCTCTAGTAGTGATGATAATCTGCCCCTATAAGAAATGCCTGCTTGATTCTAAGGGCACATTTTGATTCGCACATTGAAAAACATTATTCAGTAGGAATTTTCAATTTAATTTGATCTTACTTCAGATTAATAGATAATGTACTGATAAACCCTCAATCAGCGCAAAATATCTATAATTTTTGTGATAAAATTGAAGAGAAAGGTATCGATCAGCACCTCTCCAGAGGCGGGAGGGGAGGAAGAGGAAGACTTTTTGGCCATTTTTTTTTTTGAGTGAGTGTCTTTATTATAAAATGGGGTGTCTTAATTCTGAAGTACCTTCATCATCCTTTGCATGGAAATATCCGCTCCCGCCGCGCATCGACGAGGTCCCGCTTTAAGTTTAAGAATGGGCTGGCTGGGCTGGATCAAATTTCGTAGTTAAGCTGGGCAGCTCTGGGTATGGGGCAGTCTCTCAAACCCAAATAAAGAGCATTAGGCCACAACAAAGTGGATATTTAGACATCATTAATGCACCTCCTAATTGTGTTTTTGTATTTTGAGTCATATTGATAAGCCTTAAATTATGTGGACACATGGATGTTGGACACGAAGGGAGTGCCATAAAAATTAAAATTATTGAGGAGGTCGTAAATTACAACAGCTGAAGTTTATATAAGAAACTTCTTAGCTGAAAATATTTTAGAAGAAAGAACAGTTTGGATGATATAAATATTCGACAAAAAACCATTGTCCCAGTTAATATTTCATCTCTAATGCAATATACATCGAACAACTATTTTTCATTGGGGCATTTCTCCATCAGGCTCCGGGATTTGCTCTCTGTAGATAGCCGGTGAATCCCGTCGGCAGTTGAGTTAATTAGAAAATAAAAAAAATTAATTTTCACGTGTTGCAGGTAGTTTTTCAATTCTAAGTATAATTCATTTGGATGAATAAAAACTACACACCATTATAATTACATAGTTGCTCCAACTATACTTTTTATTTAAAGTGCGAGAGGAATTAGCTTTGGAGACCCCTAAGTCATGTTAGAATTATAGATCAAAATAAATGTGATTAATGACATTAGTGAAGAAGTTGAAAACTCATCAAAATGAATGTGATTTATTGCATTAGTGGAGAAGTTAAAAAGTCATCATAAAATGTGATTTATTGCATTAGTGGAGAAGTAAAAAAGTCATCATAAATTGTGAAATTGGAAGAGTCATCATCATTAGATAAATAAAAGAGTCACCATGAATTGAAGAAGTTAAAAAGTCATATATGCATTCCTTTATTATCATTTGTTTATGATATTAAAGTAGATGATTGCTATTCTTGTAAGTTTTTTTTTTTTTTTTTTAAAAGACTATAAGAGGCTAGTGTACCTCTTTGTTTTTTCAAGCAAGAAAGGAAGAAAAGTTAAATTAGATCTATTCTCCATTTAAAAATTTAGATTATAGTATAGTAGTCCGTAGGCTTATATATAACAATTGATGTCAGAGCCATTTCAATTTTTTCTTTCATTTTCTCTTCTCCTCATGGCCTCTATCAACAATCTCGTCAATCCACAAGTACCTAAGTTATGTAAGAATAATTATGAGAGTTGGTAAATTCAAATGAAATCTCTATTGTTTTCTATTGATTTTGCAACAGGGAAAAACTTACAAAAAGAGGTCGAGGAGTTAAATTATAAGTATTCTAAAAAGATTACAAGTAGATCTCCTCTGAGATTCTGGAGAAGTGTGCCATAGGAGTCTGGTCAGCGCGCGATCACTTTGTCCCTTTGACGATGCGATCGATGAGATTCCCTTCTCGCCTGGTTCGGGGAATCGGAGAACAGAAGGTTGGTAGAACCCTCTTATTACTTCTCAAACTGCCTCCACTTGAGAATTCCTTCTCTCATGGTTCCGAAAATTCCTTGAGAGGAAGGAAGGTATTAGGGTATTAGCACCCTGATTAGAGAAGCAATTCTCTGAATTCTTGAAAGTAAGAGAATAGATCTCTGTTTAGCCGTCTCTCAGTGCATCTCTTTGCCTATGCGCGTGTGTGCGTGTTCTTGTGCCTCTGGTGGGCTATTTATAGGGAGAGTAAGGGTATAATTGTCCCTTGAAAATCTAGAAACAGATTGAGTCAATCTGTTTAAATATGAAAAGTAGCCTTACTGCGAGGCTAGAATCAGCTTCTGCGAAGCTAGAAAGAGCAGGTAGCGTCAATCTCCTGATCTGTTTTGATTCTTTCCAAATAATTAAAAGATCTTCCCTGATCTTCTTACTTGTTTTAGGAGAGTCAAGAGATCATGGTAAACAACTGCCAAATTTGATCTCAGATTTGATCTTGATTAGATTTGATCCTGAATAGATTTGATCTCATCTGGAGATTTAATTGGTCAAAAGTGACCATAAAAGACCCGTAGAGGAGCTGCTACGTCGAGCTCGCAGCGGAGCTGGAAGGAGCATCTGGCGAAGTCAAAAGAAAGCTCTTCAATGGAGCTAGATAAACATTTGTGGCGAAGCTACCAAACATCTTTCTGCGCGGTTGCGTGTGGCTTCGAGTGAAACTAACTCTCTGCGGAGTTAACTGAGCACTTCAGGCAAAACTGTAAGTTAGCTCACTGACAGAGCTTTGAACAGCTTCAAGGGGAAGTTGGACAAATTTAGCCTGTCAGGTAAGGCTATCCCCTTGGGCTCATGTGATGCTAAGTGTTAAGCTAACTTAGCATCTTAGACCTGCTTAGATCACTTCAAGGACAATCTGAGCTTATTGTCTGCTTCACTGGATCAGTAGAATTCAAGTTGCTGATTTGTCCCTCAGAGATGGGTAAAAGCTGGTCGTCAGCTTGTTTGCCACTTGTCTTTTGTAAATGTTAACAAGTTAGGCATTGTTCAGGCCAGTCAAGTATCTTGTCTTTTTTAGAGTGTCAATAAGACCCCTTCAAAGTTTTCGGAAGGCTGCAATGGAATGGTTCAGGCTTCGAAATACTTTGACTTGCTTTGATTGATGGTATGTGAAGTACGAACGTTGCCATGGTGGTTGAGTTCAGCTTCGCTTTCAATCCTGCTTCCGGATTGGAGTATGTTCGTCGAGGAATCGTATAGATTCGCGATTCTGAGAAGCTTTGCGTCTGAGTAGCTCCGCGTTCGAGCCTCCCGGAGTAGATTCGCTTTAAATTGGTCTTGGAATGTCGTTCCTTTCCCAAGGCCAACTGCCTTTTGGCTAGTTTCAAGAAGGATTGCCCCTTTTTCGAGGTTAGAATAACCTCTCTTGTATTAACGAGGAAGATCATTGCTTCAGTGCGTATTTCCGAGGGAGACTATTCCCTTTCTCAAGGCTCAGTACTTGAATGCCTTAAATTCGCTCGCGCTTCCAAGCTTGAATAGTGGCGGCGCCATCAGGCCATGAGGCCTATAAATAGGACACTTAAAGTCTTTTTCAAGGAAACAGTCCATTCATGACATCTCCTGATTGTTCAGAGAAGGATACTCAGATCTCTGAAATAGTGGGGGTGCCCACTCTGGTCATTAACCGGCCAAGAACTGGTGAGTCTTGGTATCCAGAGATTTTACTAATGGACTAGTGACTCTAGGGAGTTTATCTCCCTTAATTTAGTTTTATCAGCCAGCCTCAGGGATTGATTTCCCGTGTTCTTCATTCTGTATCTGACTGATTTGCAGAGCAGGACTTCAGCCCTATTTTTCAGCTTCCTAGTGAAGCTATCATTTTCACTTGATCAAAGAAAAATCATTCCATGCTTGCCTGTTAAGTTCGCCACATAGGCAAGAATTGGGACTTAGTCTCTTCAAGGTTGAGCCAGTCTTACCATATAGGTGGGGTTAAGACTGCGTCCATCTGAATCAGTCTGGCTTAGCCATATATGCGAGGTTAGGACTTAGCTCTTTTTTTGATGCTTTTCCAGCCTAACTGCTTTAAGCGGAGCTAAGGTTTGGCTTATGCTGAGCTAGCCCATCATCACTGCGCAAGCGAAGTTATCCTCTACTTAACTAAAATAAATCCTTAAATTGCAACTGGATTGGATATAAATTGCTTCGCCCCAAAGAATTTAACTTAGCGTATCATGCTTGCATTTTTCTTTAATTTACTGTTAACTTGTTTCCAGTTTGTATTGCAGCTCGTCCGTCGTTCACCTTAATGAAAGAGACCAGAAAATTGCCTCTTGATCTTCAAGTTGAAGCTTTAATCATAAGTAGGAGGAACAAACTGGGGCAGCTGATGCGTATTCTCAAAAGAGGTTGGCAGTCGCTTATCCGAGATGAACCACTTCGAGAAGGGACTGGAAGTCGCTTATCCGAGATGATCCACTTGGGAAAGCGGACGTCACTTGCAAGGTCTCAGATCTTTCCTTTGCCAATTTTAATCAGAGAAGATCCGGCTTTCTGGTGGCAACCGGTCCTTTGCCAATTTTCATAAAGAAGATCCAGCTTCTTGATGGCAAAATCTGCCATTATGCGAAGGATTACGGCCTTGTGCAGGAGGAAGACCTTTCGTGTTTAGTTAGTTGGCTTGAAAGTAGATAGGACCATTTGTATGCCTTTGGAGTAATGATTCGGTTGTACGAACCACTTTGATGTAGCGCCAATGTATCATCCCTTTTAAATCAATAAAAGTTTATTTTGTGCTGTTTATCTGCTTGTTTCCCTCCTTTTAGATCCGAGAACACCTGGAGTGGACTGACGGAGCTAAACTTCCTGCGAAGTTAAAGACGGAATCCTATCTGAATCAAGAACGAGCTTCCAGCGAAGCTAGCATGTTTTCTGCGAAGTTCGAGCTTTCAGCAGGGTTAAGGTTCATCTTTCGGCGAAGTTGCTCAAACGTTGTATGAAGTCGACCCTGAACTCATGGCAGAGTTAGCCCTTAGTGGGCTGAAGTAACGCTTCTTGGGAAGGCGCTTTAGGCGCCGTTTCAAATTAATTTGAAATGACTACCTACGCTCCTTTCAAGGAGGCGACATTTAGGCAATCACCAGCCTATAAAAGCCTGATCGGACTGAAAGAGAAGGCACCACTTCTCTTTGAATTTTTAGAGCACTCTGACTCTCTTCTTCTTCTTCCTCCTTCGTTTGAAATTTTAAGAACTTCTTCTTCAGTTCTCCGATGGCTCCCAAAAGACGGGCAGGAAAAGAGGTAGCAACCTCTACGACGGAGGGTCCTTCTCCTCCTCCGATCATCGAACGACCTATCGCGAGTAGGGATCTTTCCCTTTTGATCAGAGATTTTCATCTCTCTTTTAAAGCAAATTTCTGGCTATCTTCCGATGAATCCAGGGCGATCAATCATGATCTCGTGATCTTAGGGAGTTCAATTCCCTGAATTTCTCTTGATTTCTTGATTGGGAATCTTAGAACCGAAGGGTCTCTTCTTCAAGCTTCCGGGCGAATCTATCCCTTAGGCGGTTCACATCCTGTTGAATGATAAGATGCAAAGTTAGCCTTAGAAGCGCGATTGGAAAAGAACTTTAATGCCCTCGAAATAATTATTAAGCAGCGGTACTCTTCTGGCGTAATTAGCTTTTGGGGCTCCTTCGCGTTGAGGCCAAGCTTTCAGAGCGAAGCTAATACTTAGATATTTTTCTACATCCTGCCTTCATGTGGAGTGCGGAGCTAAGCTGCAGCTGCGAAGCTAAGCTTCGGGGCGACGGAGAGCGAAACTATGCCTTAACAAAAAATTACATTCTTATTTTAGCTCTCGTTTGGCTGATGAACTAATCATAGTTTCTCCTTATTTTTGCAGTACACTATACTTCTGGTCCTCTGAATAGTCTCTTTGGTACAGCCAGGGGGCTGGATGGCAACGTCAGCCTATAGTTTCAAGGGTAGGCTTCGCTATTCAGTGAGCGAAGCACTCCTGCTCGGGATGCACTTATTCATGGTGGGGATCAGCGCACCATGAGAAACATTTTAACTACTGCTTCTCTTGAAGATTCTGACCGAAGAATCTATCGAAAGCCCGGCTTCATGTTCAGAGATGCAGCGCCATACAACGATCACCAGCTGCTAGCCGGAGAGGGGTAGTGGATTTTCAGATTGGATGGTGAGAAGTACTATCTCTCATCTAGCAAGCGGCATTTTCCCTTGTCCTTCTTTCAAACGAGGGCTCAGAAGATGCTGTGGCAAGTGACTCGGGCTACTGACTCCGTTCACGTAGGGAAGTTGATAATTCCGTCCCCCGGTTACACAAGGGCGGGTCCTCCTCGCTGCATATTTGTAACGCCCCGATCCCGCAGGTACGGGGACGTTATGGCGACGTACATACGCGAGGCGAAAACAACCTCACGCATACGTTAAGCCTCAGTACAGGGAATCACCTCCATAGCCACAATGGTTCCAGCAGAAAATAAGTACAAGAATACTTGCAGAAAGGGGGTTAGTGATCATAACAGATATAAAAACAGGGATAAATGAGATAACAGAAATAAATTACCAAGATACCTATAAAGAGTCTCGATAAGGAATCTCCCATGTGACTCCAAGGCACTATCTGATAATACGGTAGCTCGGATCTCCAACCTGGGCATGCAAACCCAGGGTCGTCAGAAAGCGACCTAGTGAGTGGTAAACTGAAGGAGGCAATAATATGTACTATAGTAATACAAGCACAATAATAATAGATAATACATGCTGTTGTAATAGTGACACCATATCCTAAGCATATAATAAGCATATAAGTAGCAGCAGAAGTATCTAAACATGAACGATATAAGCATCATGTCATCTTTTAATACCATCACTACCTAGCCGGTTATCATCTGGTCATGTCTTTAGGCGTGTCCGGTTTATATCATAAATACTGTCGTCTAGTGGTGACGTGATAGCAGTGACCATACAGGTGGGCATATGCAATATGAACATGCAGGTGGGCATATGAAAACAGAATAGATGCAATGCAGAACATGCGTAGTATGCCACCATAGAAAGAGTAACATGTACCAGGCAAAGTAACAGATATACATGTACATGAGTAGGATGCCACCACAGAATGTATAGCATGAAACAGGTAAGGTAACAACATATACAGGGAACATGATAACGGCGAAATGATCAGCTACAGGAACATGTACAGCTAAACAATAGAAAACATGTATCAGGCAAGTCATGTTATTTATACAATAGTAGTAATCAGTACCACCTGGTATTATAATCAATCTCTTCCAGTGTCCCATACCACTGGCAGTTTATACTGGAGCCCGCACTCTAGTCGAACCCATCCGGACATGGCCTACGGGTACCATTATCCAAACGAGAGAGTGACCAAATAACAAGTGTTCCCGACGTCACTATTATGTATACTGTTTTATTATGTTAATTGGAAACCCATGGTCGAGGAGCTCTTATCGGGTAGGTGTATATCGTGCATATCCGGGATCACGGCCTTAAACAAACCCCTGGCTGCTGAGACCAGGGCCCTCCGCTAAGAGGGGAACAATAATCAAGTAACGGGAGCTCATGGAGCAATTGGTAGGTAGCACTACCGTCCCCTGCAGTGGGAGAACAATATGGATCCAGTACATCACCCGATAAGATCTAATCAACCGTCGAGTCTCCCCCATACCCAAGTTAGCTTTATGATCTGATATGTCAAGTATACACTGTAACAAGAACACATACAGTACATGATACGGGTAACATGATAACTGGACCAGAGCTCTGTTGATAGCATAGAACAATATAACAGGAAACGGGAGCAATATAACGGGAACAATATAACGGGAAACAGGAACAATATAATACGGGAACAATAGATGTGGGATTCCACACATCGCATATCAACAGCTCTCATGTCCAGTATCGGGAATATCCATATCAGTAACAGGAAATAATCATATAACATGACTACGGTACCATGGAACAATAATACATGTAGTATGAACGGGAATCCATATGACAAGAATAAAGAAACCATACATGCATGTGTAACAGTGATATGCCAAGAATCCATATAACGATGATAACAACCAAGAATATGACATGCGGTAGTCCGTGCATTGGTATATCTGTGTACTAATGAAACATCTATGTGTAGCAATAATCCGTGTAATATCTCTGTGATAGTACATGTAATAATAGTGATCAGTGTGTCATATAATACCATGTCCAGTGTCCGTGTAATGATGATCCCAGTGCATGCAATACCGGTGTCCTGCAGTCATATCTCGTGACAATGTAGTGTGATCTGATACCGTGGCTCAGTATCTATGTGACGATAGTTATCTAACGGTGATATAAGACATGAACATGAAATAATAGTGTCCAAACATATGGTGAACTAGTGGTCTGAGTGTCAGTGACTGTGCAGGTATGATGACCGTGTCCGAGTTGTCTCTGCCAGTATTTATTGGTATTATAATTACCTCCTTATCTGCATTCTAAGTCAGGGAATACCTAACAATATTCTAGATTATTCATATTACAATGCATGTCTAATCATTACCAGTTAATAATTAATAGTTACCGTCTTTTATCCATAATCATGATTTGTCACAGAAAGCAATCAATTCATATCCCTAAACATGATAAAAGATAATTTATAAAATAAAAATATTCACAAACTATATAAGACGATAGCTCTCTTTCCCACGATCGCAAAGGATCCAGAATCGTCCCAATCGGAGTCCGGATGCTCCCGATATCGCCCGAATACTAAATCATAACAAATAGGGTTAAATATGTAAATAAAATATTAAATGCAAATACTGAAATGATAGGGGGCTTTCTGCAAATATACCTTTATTGGGTTTCGGATGCGGGTTTGGCTGATAACGGGTCGGGTCCAGATCCACAACTCAAACCCGTTTAACTTAAATTAACGGGTCATGGGTTAACGGGTTATAGGGTAGCAAGAAGTGGGTTTTTGGGTTTCAATAAAACCCAAATGGGTTATTGGGTTCACACCCATTTATTGGTGTGAACCTATCACGGGTGCAGCAGCAGCATGTGTTGCTGTTTGCCACAGCTCGGGCTGGCCGGCCCGGCCAGCTGGCCGGCGGCGGTCCCGTCTCCGGCCAAGGGTGAGAGAGAGAGAGGGGGTGCGAGAGAGAGAACGTGAGAGGGGGGAAAGAGAGAAAAAGGAGAGGGGAAGAAACAGAGCAAAGAAAAGGGGAGAAAAGAAGAAGAAGAAGAAGAAGAAGAAGGAGAAGAAGGGGGCGCGACCTGCGGGGCGCGGCCGCCGGCGGCGCTGGCCGGGCTGGAGCGCGGCCGGCGGCGACTGGCCGCTGGCACGGGTCAGCCCCCTTGTGGAGTCGCACAGAGAGAGGGAGAAAGGTTAGAGAGAGAGGTTAGGGAATTAGAGAGAGAGTGGTTTAGAGAGAGAGATTGTGAAAGAGAGAGAGGGAGTGAGGATTTAAGAGGAGAGAGAGATGATTGGGTTAAGTCGGTGGGAGGAATTCGTTGGAAACCGCCAGAGAAGAGAAGAGAAAGGAAAAGAAAAGAAAAAGAAAGGAATTTTAAAATAATAATTTAATAATATTTGAATATGGTCAAAAATTGACTAGCTCCGGATGATGCTAAAAAATTATAAAAAATAGAGAATATTATCCTGAGACATAATATGAAAACGGTTTGTGGAAATTCAATTTAGTTTGCAAATTAAAAATCCTGGAAGATGTCGCCGGTACTGGGCGACACCGGTTTGGCCGGATTTTCGATAAATTCAGAAAAATCCCCAAAAATACCCTAACGTAGATAATACGATTCTAAAATACATGATGAAAGCAGATTCTCAAAATTCTACTCCGTTTGTGAAATAAAATGTAGAAAGCTGCTTATCGGTATCGGTCGACACGACTACGGAGATTTTCCAAAATAATCCAGAAAAATTCCCAAAAAATCCTGAAAAATCTCAAATATTAGAAAATAATTTTTTGAAACTGAAATCGAATCAATTGGACTACCACGGAGGCCCAATCAATTTTTGTACGTCGTATCGCGTACCGATACGGTGATACGTACACCAGGGAGCAAGGGGTTACAATATTGGGTCTCCACCCTGGGAATGTACTTCCAGACATCCTAGTGGGAGAAAATCTCACGGTGGCTCAGACCTTTGGAAATCAATTCTTTAAGGTTTGTGGCAATTATCCAGCCACTAATTTCAGGACTCCGGGGTGGATTCACCCTCCCAAGGCATGGTGGAGGGACTTAACTCTATATGTCCTTGCTCATTTTGAGGAGGATCTGGAGAGGCTGGGACTTTACGAGGCCCTCAAGGTGACCTGTTATGGCATTCAGATGAGCGTAGCGAACTTCTACGCCATCTTTGAGTTGTACTGCCCAGCTACAAGGACCTTCTTCACTCCTGTTGGCGAATTGAGCATGGCTCTATACGAGATATGGGAAATCTCTGCTCTGCCTTCGGGGTCTCTCCCATATGAAGAATTTTTCCCGTGCGAGGTGGAATTGGCACTTCTGGAGAAGCAGGAGCCCGCCTTATTTGAGACTTGCCGGGAATTGATGTGCCACCTCTACATTTGCTCCAGCATGCATGGGAGCAATAAGGAAGCTTCATGCAGTTTGAAGAGCTAGAAAAATTATTTGTTCCCTGACCTAGAAGGTACTCCGAAAGCAGCTCATTGTGGAGTTGCAGATGAAGATATCTTTCGCCGGATGCAAGAGCACTCTCAAGGGGTTTTGATTCTAGAAGAAGATGATGAACCATATGAGAAAGGCGATATTCTTTGGAGTTTTCACCACCAGGCTCGTCGACTGACATCCCGGAAGGCACTTCTGGCTGGTTTTCTAACGGTCTGATTGAAGAGATGTGTGGTGCCGTCTTCGTCTAGCGATGTCATTCATCCAACTGTATACTTGCCGTTCGTCTAGTCCATGGTGTTCTCTTGGACTTCTTCCAGTCATGGTGTGCTGTATTCAAAGAGGCCTTCGTGGATTGACGGAGGCTTTCTGTAGGCCACCAACAACAAAGCGGGGAAAGGGGACTATCTTGCCTCGCGACGGGCCAAACCCCAGAATAGGTTTGCCATATACTTATTTGATGTCATGGTTCACCCTTCACTGCCCTTCCATTATCCAAGCCGGAGAGGAGCCCCAGAAGGTGTTCGCATGGCGCTTCTCCGTCGGTTCGAGGGGTGCTCCTGGTCAAAGACTTATGTAGCTGCGATCCGTAAACTGCTGTGCCGTCCTGACGTCTATAGCCTTTTTCGATACTTTCCCTACATTCGGGATGCTGGCTATGGTGAAGAATTCAAGGATGTAGGGGAAGGGCAAACATCATTGAGTCGGGGAGTCTTCGAGTGGCTGGTTAGCATCCGACCATCACACTTGTTGTGTAGAAGTGGGGACACCTGTTACCTAGAGCCCTATGTTTCGAGTCAGTTTGCCCGTCAGTTTGGGTATGACCAACTATATGTAGGCAATCCAAACAGCAGTCTAGCCTTTATGGGGAGCCTCATCGATGGAGCTCATGCCTAGCGGTTCTTCATTGCTGGCTGTACTGAGGCGCGACTGTGCACGCTGTTAAGGACTCCGAACCTTCTGACGACCCTGGGATTCTGCTAGTGATATAGAACTTCGAACTCCACACCCACTGAATTTTCTATTAATTCCTTCGGTGTGAAATTAATCTCTCAACGACTGAAGCGAAAGGTCACTGAGAAGAGTGAGGGTAAGAGGGTCCGCGTGCCAGTCCTTGGGGAATTCATTGCCGTTGATGATAGCGAAGCCTCGAATGCAGGGAGTCCTCGCTTTGAAGCGGATACGGGTGCTGAGGCTCCAACAGCTGCTTCTGGTAGGGTAGGCACGGCCCCCATAGAATATGTTGATGTGGAAGAAGTAGAGAAAGAAGATGCTGACGTCCACTTCAAGCGAAAGCGGGAAGGTGGATCTCGTAGGAAGAGGGTAGTGAAGAAGCCTCGTCGCTACGCTCCTACGGTTATTGCAGAGGGCGAACTATCTGCAGTGCCTCCTCCTCCTGCTCCATTAATCATTAGGTTGTCGGCTCCTAGGCAGACTACTGGTAAAGCTGCTCCGGACCCGGGTAAGATCAGCTCTGTTTGTATAATATACTTCTTATGTGTTCCATATAACTCATTATTTACTTTGTGATTCAGGAACTGAGGCGTTGAGAAGCCCGAGAAAAGACTGCCAGAGAATAAGGGGAGCATTATGATCCCTTGTTCACTTATAGGGAAGGCGATGAGGCTGGCTATTTCGCCGTCTCAGAAGAGTCTGGAGGTGATGCGGCCGATGTAGGTCCTTCGGGTGCTGGGACTTCAAAAAGAAGTCCCGTAGCTTCTAGCTCTTTTGGGTGGACCACGGAGGGTTCGGCAAGTGAAGGTGGGCCGGCCATTCGTGTTGATTCTGCCAAAGATTTCCAATGGAGTCTGCAAGGACTGATGCAGCCATCAAGACGATTGAAGCGACATCATCTTTTGGTAGTGTTTTAACCTTTTTACTCCTGCTATTTATTTTGCCTTGCTTAAACAAAGTCTTACTGCAGGTGTTCCGCCTCTGGGTGCATCGACTTCAAGAGAGCCAACCAATCTTCCTGAGAGAACTAGGGGTAAAGTAAGTACTTCGACTGCGGAGGATACTGCCGAGTTGGATGCTTTATATCACGAGTTGCCCTCTTATCAGCCTGAACCAACCAGAGGAAATGAAATTGAGGGAATGGTAGTCATGGAACCAACCTCACTTCCAACTATAACAGTGAGTGAGATGCCATCGGTTTTGCCGGTGCCGCCTATTTTGCCGAGCGCGGAGCTGAAACTGATTACCAGTCCTACTTCTCCAATATTGGTGGTTGAGCCAGCCCTCTCAGAAATAGTCACTAGTCCTACCTCGGTTGTGGCTGGTGTACTGGTCTCAATGAGGGCTCCTCTGAGATCACTGACGGCCCCTCGTGTTGCTGCAGCCAGTGCTTCTACTATTTCCTCTATAGTTCGCCAGTGAAGGCAGTGGAAGCTCTGTCTTCAGGGGCTGCTCCTTTGCCAGGAGTAATTGAGATCGAGAACGAATTCGTGGCTGAGTTAGTCGACAGCTTTTATAAGAGCTTGAAGCGATCCATTGTTTTGGTCTTGAAGGGCTCGACTACCTCATTCTCAGCTTTAAAGGTGGTCCTCTTCTGAAGCATTGACAATATCCGGGACTTTAGAGGTGATGACCAGGCCGCCATATTGGAGCTTTTGGTGGACAGACTCGAGAGGGATGTGGACGAATGGCACTGTCTTAGCTATTCATATCTGGAGTCTTCAGTTAACGAACAACTTGCGGATCTTGTTGCTCAGATGCATGAAGCTTATCTCGTCGCTCAAGAAGCTGCTAAGGCAATTTCTTCTGATTTGAAATCCTTGGAGACAAGAAAGTAGAGCTCGGGGATGCCATAGACGCTTCTAGTAGTGCTCTTCTTGACGCTGAGGATAAAATCCAAAGGCCAAGGAAATGATCAGGAAGGCTTATCTTCTTTTGTCCAATGCTGAACTAGTGTATCTTAAAGAGACTGCTCGGCTTGAGTAGTTTAAGACCCAGAATGATGAAGTCTTGTGGTAGGAGCTAGCACAGAGGGCAACCTTGGTTGAAATTGAAGCTCGCTTGACCCAGACAGCGAGCTTTAATGAGGCCGAGTTGAGGTCACAGGCGCTTATCAGGGCTGCTGAAAAGAGGAAGATTAGGCTGGTCACTCTTGAAGAACGGATCAAGTCATATGAAGCGCCGTCGTAGCTTGTAGTCTGTGCATTCATGTATCTCTCTTTGGAATCAATAAAAAGTGATTTTATTTTGACTCCCCCGTTGCATTTTCAACTTGTTTTATCTTTTGAATTCTCGCTTTCAAGTTGTATTGCAGTCCTTAAAAGAAAACAGAATAATGATATAACAAATCTAATTAGCAGTGACAAGCCGAGAGAGTTAGTCATACATTTGAGAAAATAGTCCTTACTGGACTAAAAGATGAGACCTGACTATCTGCCGGTTCAGAGGTCGCAATGACGTAACCGATTAAGATGCCACCAAGCTCAAAATTGTCATATGATGACAAAGAAATAGTTCTTGCCGGACTGAAAGATGAGACCTGGCTATCTGCCAGTTCAGAGGTCGCAATGACGTAACCGATTGAAAAGCCACCAAGCTCAAAATTTTATCGTATGATGACAAAGAAATAGTCCTTGCCGGACTGAAAGATGAGACTTGGCTATCTGCCGGTTCAGAGGTCACAATGACGTAATCGATTAAGATGTCACCAGGCTCAACATTGTCATATGGTGACAAAGAAATAGTCCTTACCGGACTGAAGGATGAGACTTGGCTATCTGCCAGTTCAGAGGTCGTAATGACGTAACCGATTGAGAAGCCACCAAGCTCAAAATTTTATCGTATGATGACAAAGAAATAGTTCTTGTCGGACTGAAAGATGAGACTTGGCTATCTGCCAGTTCAAAGATCACAATGACGTAATCGATTAAGATGCCACCAAGCTCAAAATTTTGTCATATGATGATAAAAAAATAGTCCTTGTCGGACTGAAAGATGAGACTTGACTATCCGCCGGTTCAAAGGTCACAATGACGTAACCGATTAAGATACCACCAAGCTCAAAATTTTATCATATGATGATAAAGAAATAGTCCTTACCAGACTGAAAGATGAGACTTGGCTATCTGCCGGTTCAGAGTTCGCGATGACGTAACCGATTTAGATGCCACCAAGCTCAAATTTTTGTCATATGATGATAAAGAAATAATCCTTGCCGGACTGAAAGATGAGACTTGGCTATCTGCCGGTTCAGAGATCACATGACGTAACCGATTAAGATGCCACCAAGCTCAAAATTTAGATGAGACTTAAAAGAATTTCAGAGGTATATTATTACGTGACAACCAAAGAAGTCCACTAAAGACTGAGTGGGACTCAGAAACTTGCTGGGGAGTTAGGAAATGAATTTCATAGAAGATCATATGTCAGAGGTGTAATTTTAACGTGACAAAAAGAACTTCGTAGGAATTCAGAAAGCAATTTGTCAGAGGTGTAATATTAACTTGACAAAAAAGATATGCATGCCAGAGGTATAGTGTTAAACATAGTATGGAAAGATCTCATTTTCATTGCAAAAATCGAGGGGATCACTGTCATAGGTTTAATGTTAAATTAACAGTGAAATGGATGCCAGAGGTGTAGTGTTAAACATAGCATAGAAATGTCTCATTTTCATTGTGAAAATCGAGGAGATTACTGTCATAGGTTTAATGTTAACTTAACAGCGAAATAGATGCCAGAGGTGTAGTGTTAAAATAGCATGAAAGGTCTCGTTTTCATTGCAAAAATTGAGGAGATCACTGTCATCGGTTTAATGTTAACTTAATAGTGAAATGGATGCCAGAGGTGTAGTATTAAACATAGCATGGAAAGGTCTCAATTTCATTGCGAAAATCGAGGAGATCACTGTCATAGGTTTAATGTTAACTTAATAGCAAAATGGATGCCAGAGGTGTAGTATTAAACATAGTATGAAAAGGTCTCGTTTTCATTACGAAAATCGAGGAGATCACTGTCATAGGTTTAATATTAACTTACAGCGAAATGGATGTCAGAGGTGTAGTGTTAAACATAGCATGGAAATGTCTCATTTTCTTTGTGAAAATCGAGAAGATCACTGTCATAGGTTTAATGTTAACTTAACAGCGAAATGGATGCCAGAGGTGTAGTGTTACACGTAGCATGGAACTCGAGTGGATCTATCGTTCTTTATATGTAGTCTTATCATTCCATGGATGAGAATTGGTAAGTGATTTTGGAGAGGGAATCAAATGGGAACAGGTCCCTTAGGATTTTTAGCAAATCCTCAGTTGTCAACGAGTTTGATATACCTTTACTAACTACCGTTTGAGTCGGGTTAGCCATGCTATTTCCCTCAGCATGATGAGTTATCGAGGACTTATGCTGGGCTTAAAGACCAACATTTTCCTCTATCCTTAATCGTTAAAGGTTTGGATCAAATGGGAATAGGTCCCTTAGAATTTTTAGCAAATCTTCAGCTGTCAACAGTTCTGATATGCCTTTACCAATTACCATTTGAGTCGGGCTAGCCATGCTATTCCCCTCAGCATGATGAGTTGTCAAGGACTTATGTTGACATTTTTCTCTATCCTTAACCTTTAAAGGTGTTGGATCATTTGGTTAGTGCATGTGTAACCTTGATTCTTCTTTGAGACAACCAGTGTATGATCAGCTTCCTACTGGTTCATGGTTGTATGATCTCATTTGGAGGAAGAGAGGGGCGCTCCTTCTGCATATCTTGGATTTGAAGGTCTTGATCAGAGGTGTAATGTTAACTTGATCATGAGAAGGATCCTTATTAAGGATAATACTTCTTTAAGAACCTGTCGTTGATTGGCATCATGAATAGTCACCATCTGAAGTCATAAGGCGATATGCTCCGTTTAAATCGACTGTTTCTATTACAAATGGTCCCTCCTATTTGGGCTGAAATTTGCCTTTGGTTTTGTGCGTCATGATCATTAGTCGTCTGACGGCTAAAACCAAATCTCCTTTCTGGAAGACTCTTTATTTGACCTTTTTGTTGAAGGCTTTTGAGATCCGAGCTTGATAAAACTCAATCTGCTGCTGAGCTTGTAACCGCTTCTGATCTAGGGCTTCAAGCTCTTGAAGACGCAACCGATCATTATCCTCTGATGTGATCTTAGTCATTAAAGTGACTCGCAATGATGGCATCTAAATTTCTAACGGTATGACTGCTTCACATCCGTATATCAGGGAAAAAGGCGTAATGCCTGTCGGGGTCCGAACCGTGGTTCGGTAGGCCCAAAGACATTTACTAAGCTTTTCACTCCAATCTCACTTATTCGAGGAAACAAACTTTTTGAGTAACTTAATGATTGTTTTTTTGAATGCTTCTGCCAAGTCATTAGCTGCAGGATTATAAGCAATTGAAGCCACTTCTGAACTTGGTACTTGTCGCAGAATCGGATAGAATGCCTAGCTTGCAAATTGGGGACTGTTATCATGGATGATCCGTCTAGGGAAACTAAATTGATGGATGACATAGTGTTTGATGAAATTAACCACGTTAGAAGTTTTGACTTCAACCAGTGGTATAGCTTCTGCCCACTTTGAAAAGTAATCGGTTATTACCAGGATAAACCAGTGTCCTTTTGTCGAAGAGGGGCTGATTGGCCCTACGACATCGATTCTCCATACTTCAAATGGCCATGAAGCAACAATTGGATGGAGCAACTCTGAGGGCTGATGTATGAAGTCTGCATGAATTTGGCATGCTTTACACCTTCGCGCATACTGGATGGCGTCGCTATCATGGTTGGCTAATAATATCCAAGCCTGTGCAATCTATCTTTGAGTTTGGACCTGACTAATGAGCTCCGCATATGCCGTCGTGTGCATCTTTAAGCACTTCCTGTGCCTCTGAATTAGAAAGGCAACGGAGGAGGATACCGTCAAATGAACGACGGTAAAGTGTCTTCAGAGTTGGATCATAGTAAAAATGGAGAGACCTTCGTCTGATAGATGCCGCTTCTTTAGAATTGTCTGGCAGCAGACTATGTAGAGCATAGTCGATAAAAGGAAATCGCCAATCTCTCGGCTCGAGATCCGTCGAGATATTATAAACCTCTCTGGTTCTGAACAAATCTTTAGAGTACACAAGGTGTTGAGTCGCCACTGTAAGGTGATACTCGATGTCAACTGGCAAGGCTAGTGTTGTTGCTAATGCAGCAAGAGCATCAGCCTCGAGATACATGCCCGATCTAAAAGCCACCAAACAGATTAGCCATTTCGATGACTGCGTGCTAATAAGGCACCAAATCTTCGTGACGGACCTCATATTCGCCTTTAACCTGATTGATAATCAATTTTAAATCGCCATAAGCTTCAAGATAGTGTACCCCCATTCCGTAGGCGAGCTGAAGACCAGTAAGTAGAGCATTATATTCCGCTACATTATTGGAGCATGATTCTGTCAGAGAAAATGCTCTAAGAAGGACATGTTTTATGGAGAGAGAAACACAACCCCCACGCCGGCAATGATCCTGCCTTTAGGGCCTATTCGTGATGCTCCATCGAAGAACATCTGCCAAACTTCATCCTCTGAAGTTACATTAAATTTGAAGACTTCATCTGGAATATCTTCATGAAGTTTAGAGTTTTCCGGAACTGGATGAGCAGCCAAGAACTCTGCAAGTGCATGACCTTTAACCGCCTTTTGAGGGATAAAGAACATATCGTATTGAGATAAAATAAGCGCCCATTTAGCTAATCTTGAGTTCAATGATCCTGGCTTCATCATGAGAAGACACAAAGGATTCACTCTGAAAATGACATGTATGGTTTGGCCGACCAAATAATGTCGTGTCTTCTGAATGGTAAAGACAAGAGCTAAGCACTCCTTCTCAACAGCATTATAGCGAGATTCCGTCCCTATCAGAGTCCTGCTCAGATAATAAATAGCCTGTTCGTGATCATTGTCGTCTTTTTGAGCAAGCAAGGCACCAAGAGAATGGTCCATACCTTTCACATAAAGTAAGAATAGTTTCCCTGATGTGGAGCTACTAAGACTAAAGGTTTTGTGAGATATTTCTTGGTATCCTCGTAAGCTTCCTGACAAGCTTGATCCCATACAAAGGAAACACCCTTTTTCATGAGTTCGGTGAACGGCTGACAGCGACTTGAGAGATTTGCGATGAATCTTCTAATGTAAGCTAGTCTGCTTTGCAAGCCTCTAAGCTCTTTGAGATTCCTAGGTGGATGCATGCTCTGAATGGTTTTGACTTTGTCTGGGTTAAGATGAATTCCTTTTGATGTAACAATAAACCAAGGAACTTGCTTTATGAATCCCCATGAAGTTCTTTTGTCAAGTTTGGAAAGATCTCGACTTTCATTTGTTTGGCACGGAGTAGAAGAATTCGATGTAAAGTTTCCTTGAATCAGTTGAAAGATTACAACAGACTAATGCTCCGACTACAAGGGAGGGAAGATGTTGAGTCTTGAATCTCCCCTTTGTTTAGTGCTGGGTTCTTGATTAGTACACAAATGTGCATATTTTACCATATCATTCCCATGCATTTTAGCAAATAAATATATGATTTTCACTCATCTTCTCTGTATTTTTACAGGTCCACAACTGAAATGGGAGCAAGCCCAATAATCACTTTAATTAGCAATAATTAAAGAGATTAATTCCAAGCCCAAGATAAAGCCCAAATTTGAAATCAGAATCCAGAGAGATCCGCGTAACAACTCAAGATTCTAGAAGGCCACGTGGATAACAACCTCATAACAACTTCGCAACAGAAAGTTGTTGCTGAACGGCCTTCAAACTGCCGCAATTTGCCGCCAATCTGCGACAGATCTGGGTTTGTTGGATCTCGGATTTGCGCCAACGGCCTAGGCTCTCGAAGCTTCTCTCTGATCCTATAAATACTGCACCTGGATCTGCGAGAAAAGAATGAACAGCAAGAGAAGGAGATTAGAGATTAGTTGCATGTATTTTCTTAGGTTTTTCTTTAGGTTTTAGTTCTCCTTCCTCTTCTTCCTAGATCTTTGCAAGAGAGAGATTGTAAGAGAGAGAGAGAGCTTGTGTAAGCAAGGGTGACACTTGTGGAGCAAGGATTGATCCATTCTCTTCAACTCTACTTGAGCAAATTCTAGTATTACTTGCTTTTTTAATTCATGCTTTTATTTCCTTGCAATTTTACTTCATGCTTGCTTTTATTTTCTTTTGTAATGGCTTGTAGCTAATTTTTCTACCATGTACTAGCTAACCACTAGCCTTGCCATCTTCACTAACTCATGGGTGATTGCTTTAGTTCATCTTGCAAGTTGGATGGTCTTCTCTTCTCCGATGGGTTAAACCACCCTTCATCTACATGAGAAAGTAATTAGATTAACACGCAAGATAAATCTATGCCGATGAATCAACATGAGGCACGCATTCACTATCACGGAGTTTAGTAAGTTTTGGCAAGGTAGTAAGGTTAGCTAGTCATGGCTTTTTCATTCTAAAGTTTTCATTCTTTTAGTTTTAGTTCCAAAGCAAATCTCTTCTTGATTTCCTTTCCGATTATTTCCATCATGAACATATCCATCCACTCTTTCATTTCTTCTTCATTGTTTTATTCTTTATTCTTTTAAGCAAAGAAGAATTCTCGTTTTACATCTTCACTACCTACCGTAAAGCTTCCATCGCGAGCTCTCCCTGAGAATCGACTCGGTATAGCCCTATGCTATAACGGAGATTGGAAAGGGTATATCAATCATCTTTCATACATTTGTGGAGTGATCTAAGCACTTGAGGTTGTTTCTAAACCTTATCTCCTTAATTGAATACATATATTTGTGCTCATTTATACTCCATAATACGACACCTTTCCCGTCTTAATCAAAAAAATGGCGACGTTGCCGGGGAGAGCAACGGATTTTCTTTAAAGTGAAGAACTAAACGAATCTTCTTCTCTGTTGCAGGTTACAGGTTGAAGAACAGGAAAATTTTAATTGCAGTGACATATAAGTGGACCTGGGCCTCTGCTCTCGAAAGCAGAGACCAGGATCCCTCAGTTTTGCCGCGGAATCCTGGTTTTTGCCGCAGATCTGCGGCAATCCTGAGTTGACTACTCACAAAATTTCTGCAGGGTCTCCAGCTCTGCAAAATACAGCTTCTGCTATACTATTCTAATTCCTGTATTTTCACCATATACCTGCTAATTTAATCAACAGTAAAAAATTTTGGTTGAAAAGTTAAAAATTGATTAGACATTTGCATTTCTAGGCACGTGTCTTTTCAATTCATTTACTTTTACTGTTGAAGAGTGCTGGAGGCAAGGTACGTTTTGCATTGCATGTAGACTAGGAATCATCTCTTGCTTGATTTTCATGCTTTGAGTGTATCCTAATTATATTTTTGTACACTTGCACAATTCAATTTTAAGGGCATAACCCATAAATAAGATAAGGTGGGGATTTCATTACCCTTCCTTAGCCCAAAAACCACCATCCCAGCACTCACTAACCCAAGCCTAATTTAATAAAAAAAATAGACGTTGGCCCTAGGGACATCTCGGACTCATCTAGGAGATTATCCTAAGGGGGAAAAGTGTTGGAAATAGACTCTTGCAAAATCAGTGTCTAGGAAAGGGATTGAGGGCCGAAAGCCCGAAGGTTGTTGGTTACTTAATTAAGGGACGTCTCTGACGGAAAACCTCCCACCAACCTTGCCCTTCCTGGCTGATTAACTTGTGGTCTACGTCTACACTAAACTCCCGTGGACGATCTAATCAGTTAGGAGTCGTCTAGGTCTAGGTCAACCCTTCTTTTGGCTTGGTTTTGATTTTTTTCTCTTCTTTTTTGTTTGTTGTTTGATTTTTCTTTTTGATTGTGATTTTTTGTGTGATATGGCATTCAACAATTCTTTCCATCCTAATAATAATCCATATTTCACACCGACTCCATATTCGGATAATTCCAACCCGGTGTTTTACAATACGCACCAACCACATACGCCGGGTTGGCCTTATCCGAATCAATATGACCCATACCCCCCATCTAATAATTATAATTTCCATAATAATTTCAACTCTTCACCGAGTCATTAGGGATTCACGTACCCCGAGTCAAATTCTCAAATTCCTTGTCCACCATATTCACCTTGTCCACAGTATTCATTCCCGATTCCGCTTCATATACTCCTTTTTCTGAATCTCCAATTGAAGAAAAATCTGAGTTACTAAGGAGTTTAGAAGCCAATCTTCAGAGGGTCGAGCAACAACTTCAAGAAATATTTGCCCCTCCAATTCCACAGTATTTTCAAGAGTCTTACTCAGTTCCACCTTATTATAATGAACAACCATCTGCTTGGGGAACGAGTAAGGAATTCTTGCTTGAGTCCAAACAACACTCACAAAATCTGATGGACTCACAATTTTACCATCACTTCCAAGACAACACTTCATCTTTTCATCAAAATAATGAAATCATCAATTATGGAAAGATGCTTGAAGACATGACTCATGCTCAAAATGCTAGAAATCGTGACATAGATTTGATGATCCAAACTCTTCATTCTCATCCTATTTCTAATGTCACTAGCCACTCTGTTAAAACCAAAGAGTCATGTAGTCTTGGAAATCCAGATTCAATTTCAGCACAATCACCTGAACTTGTCCAAAATTCAGATCCCATTGACATTTTGGCAAGTTTTCCTTTTCTGAAATTGAACTTGAGCATGAATATGATCCTGAACTTCCATATGATGATTCAATTTTACTTCCTGATCCAATTATGACTCCGGTGTCTTCACCTGATTTCACTCCATTTCCCAAGTCACTATTGGATCCAGTGCTTATCCATTGTGCAATTGAATCACCAATCTCTTATGATGATCATATTGAACTTGACCAATTTCATACTTTTGAAAGTCCCATTGATAAATTGGCAAGTTCACATTTGTGTGGAATTGAACTCCATGAGGAATATGATCTTGAACCCCAACTTAGTGATTCAATTCTTTTTCCTGATTCAATAATGACTCCGGTATCTTTACCTGACTTCAATCTTTTCCGGAGTCGACATTGGATCCTGTCTCCATTCATAATGAAGTTGAATCACCCATCTTTGAAGATCATATTGAACTTGACCAATTCTATACTTTTGAAAGTCCATTTGACAAATTGGCAAGTTCCCCATTTTTTGAACTCCATAAGGAATGTGACCTTGAATCTCACAATCTCTTTACTTCTGAAACTGATTGTACAATTCTAGCAGAAGATGTTGACCTTAGTTTTGAAGAATTGTATGGCGATGAGCTTGAATTCCTTAATCTTGGAAGTGTAAGAGATATCACCCATATTAGGTCACTTCCCATTGGAAAATGATTATGGACTTGAGCTTCATTTTCTTGACTTGGACCTAATTCCTGAAATCTTTTCGACTCCTGAACCATCACTTGACTTAAGTCACAATCCTGAGTCAGTATTCCTTCCTGAGTCTAAGTCAACCATTCTATCATTTCAAACTCCATTCTGGGACAAGGATCTTGATAAACTTGACTCTGAAATTATTTTGAAAAATTTGGAAATTGGATGGGGTCAAATTCCTAATAAAAATCATACATGCATACATCATTCTTGTGGGTCATATTCATGATATTTCTGGTGGGTTCCTCCAAACCCAAAGCAAAGTTGATTGGGCCATGTTTCGTGGACCAATCAGACCACCACCGGAACCACCACCTTAAGGTAATTTTTTCCTTCCCTCTTCATTTTTGTTTCATGCATACATATATCATGATGCATTGAGGACAATGCATGAAATAAGTGTGGGGGAGGTTTACTAATATAGAGTTTTTAGATTTTCTTTCTTTTACATTTCTTTTACAAAAATAAAATAATAAACAAAAAAATATATAAAAATAAAAACTTTTTGAAATAAGAGACAAAGTTTTGATCCATTTTTAAGAAAATTAAGATGTATCTTAGAAATTAAGAAAGCTTTAATTATGACATCTTAAACCTAGTTGAAATAATAGATCTTGTTTGAAATTATAGGCTAAGTAAGAAAAATTGGTGAGATATTTTATCTGAATTTTTTGCCTTAGATTGTATGCACTTCACACTCACACATTTCTTGGGATGGAAACAAAGACCAAAATGCCATAAAAATAAAAAAAATAAAAAAAATTATAAATAAAACATCACTTATTAAGCTGGATAACTATGCCTCAAGAAGCATGATTATTCACGCCTAACGGTGAAAAACATCACTCATTAAGCTGGAGAATTATGCCTCAAGAAGCATAATTATTCACGCCTAACGGTGATCAAAAAGAATAATCTCCTTTAGTTTCGTGGCCTTTTTTACTCGAGACTTTAAACCCGAGGGATGTTTTCTCATCTGGTGCCCTAAGACCGACTGGTTTGGGAGTCATCGGTTAAAGTCTCGTTACAAGGGTGAACTAGAAAGCCTAAACTAAGGGAAGAAAAAAAAGAAAAAGAAAATAAAATATATATAAATAAATGGCTTGATGGTTGGAGTTGAAATCCCAGAAATTTTCACTGAGCACGGTGTGCATACTATCTAGGTTTTATGAAAGATAAAGTATTCAATCCAATTTTGAATTCTTACCTTAATTGAAGACAAGATTTTGCATAGAGACTAAGTTTAAGGAAGAATGATTATAGGTGGACTTATGACCTAAGATCACTTATATTTTTGCAAAAATAGTTCGAAAACATGTCTCTCTTTCAAAATGCATTTTCAAAACACTAACATTTGTCTTCTTTCTTTATGGATTTTGTGGGTGTAATCCGCTGAAAACCCTCAGGAGACAACACTCCTCCTCTAGGGTAACCTAGAGGTTTAACGGCTTGTTGCACACGCTCAGTGCAATCGCGTCACCTGCGAAAGTGGTGTAATAATTTGTAGTATAGTTTTTCTTTTCTTTTTCTTTGTTTTGCTCGGGACGAGCAAAAGAATAAGTGTGGGGGTGTGATTAGTACACAAATGTGCATATTTTACCATATCATTCCCATGCATTTTAGCAAATAAATATATGATTTTCACTCATCTTCTCTGTATTTTTACAGGTCCACAACTGAAATGGGAGAAAGCCCAATAATCACTTTAATTAGCAATAATTAAAGAGATTAATTCCAAGCCCAAGATAAAGCCCAAATTTGAAATCAGAATCCAGAGAGATCCGCGTAACAACTCAAGATTCTAGAAGGCCACGTGGATAACAACCTCATAACAACTTCGCACAGAAAGTTGTTGCTGAACGGCCTTCAAACTGCCGCAATTTGCCGCCAATCTGCGGCAGATCTGGGTTTGTTGGATCTCGGATTTGTGCCAACGGCCTAGGCTCTCGAAGCTTCTCTCTGATCCTATAAATACTGCACCTGGACCTGCGAGAAAAGAATGAACAGCAAGAGAAGGAGATTAGAGATTAGTTGCATGTATTTTCTGAGGTTTTTTTTAGGTTTTAGTTCTCCTTCCTCTTCTTCCCTAGATCTTTGCAAGAGAGAGATTGTAAGAGAGAGAGAGAGAGCTTGTGTAAGCAAGGGTGACACTTGTGGAGCAAGGATTGATCCATTCTCTTCAACTCTACTTGAGCAAATTCTAGTATTACTTGCTTTCTTTAATTCATGCTTTTATTTCCTTGCAATTTTACTTCATGCTTGCTTTTATTTTTTTGTAATGGCTTGTAGCTAATTTTTCTACCATGTACTAGCTAACACTAGCCTTGCCATCTTCACTAACTTATGGGTGATTGCTTTAGTTCATCTTGCAAGTTGGATGGTCTTCTCTTCTCCGATGGGTTAAACCACCCTTCATCTACATGAGAAAGTAATTAGATCAACACGCAAGACAAATCTATGCCGATGAATCAACATGAGGCACGCATTCACTATCACGGAGTTTAGTAAGTTTTGGCAAGGTAGTAAGGTTAGCTAGTCATGGCTTTTTCATTCTAAAGTTTTCATTCTTTTAGTTTTAGTTCCAAAGCAAATCTCTTCTTGATTTCCTTTCCGATTATTTCCATCATGAACATATCCATCCACTCTTTCATTTCTTCTTCATTATTTTATTCTTTATTCTTTAAGCAAAGAAGAATTCTCGTTTTACATCTTCACTACCTACCGTAAAGCTTCCATCGCGAGCTCTCCCTGAGAATCGACTCGGTATAGCCCTATGCTATAACGGAGATTGGAAAGGGTATACAATCATCTTTCATACATTTGTGAGTGATCTAAGCACTTGAGGTTGTTTCTAAACCTTATCTCCTTAATTGAATACATATATTTGTGCTCATTTATACTCCATAATACGACACCTTTCCCGTCTTAATCAGTTCTTCAAGTGGCGGTGGAAAGTGAATCTTATTTTCCGTTGACCGGGTGAACGTCGAGAACTTCTGGGGATCTTCTCTTTGGATGGTGGACGGAGTAGCATAGCTTTGTCGACCAAGAGATTGTAGGCAAAGATTAACTTGTACGCAGCAAGTTATCTGAAGGGTTGGACTCTCTCTCTCTGTGGAAGCTCTAAAGTCAAGCTCTTTTCTCTTAGAGTTATTCTCTCAAAAAGCCGACCCCTTCTCCATAGCAACGGGGCTATTTATAAAGGTTTCAGGGGCGTACGTGCCTCCTAAAAATACTCCATAATGGGGGTTAACTTTTCCGTTATGTGGGCCGTGATTGACCCTATGACTGGGACGGTTACAACTGAGATGCGGGTGTCAACCCACGCGCCTGCTGCTGAGACGCGGGTTTCGACCCTCGCGCCTTGGTGCGGCTGAGACGCGGGTTTCGACCCTCGCGTCTTGGTGCGGCTGAGACGCGGGTTTCGACTCTCGCGCCTTGGTGCTGCTGAGATGCGGGTTCGACCCTCGCGCCTTGGTGCAGCAGTGTTGGCTGATGAGACTAGCCCTGCGTCTGGAGTTGGGACTCTGCCTTTGATGACTTGTCTTTAATGATTTTTAGACAGCCTACAGAACCCCTCCAAAGTTTTCGATATTCCGCAGTTAGCTGGGACGGATTTCGAAATACTTTGGACTCTAGCTGAATTCGCCTTCTCGTGGTTGGACTGACAATGCCCTGAGCTTGATCTTGTCTGGACTATGGCCTTCGTGAGTGTACTGTGGAGCCCTTTGAAGCCGCCAGAAATGATCGTGGTGAATGTCTAGATACACAGTCTAAAACTCTCCCAGTGCTTTGAGTTTGTCGTTGGTGTACTTTAAACCAGAGGTGGGCAGTCGTCTGCTAGTGCCAGTATATTGTTGAACTGAATTGCAGAAGTAAGGACTGAACGCCAGTTCTGTGGACGCAGGGGTAGTACTGCTTTAGGGATGACAACGCGACTGTTACTCCATGAGGCAGACGCGACTTTGGCCTGGTTGAAAGGGTGCGTCCATCGAAGAGACGCGTCTTTAGAGATGAAGACGCGACTGTTGGATGCGAATCTGTGCCATGAGTACGCTGCCACTTGTCCTGTAGAATAGAGGGGACATCTACTTTTTGGCGTGCAAGCTTCGCGCTGCATTTAAAGCGCTGTCCACGCGTCAGGCGGTGATTAGGCGTCGAGCCAAGCTCCGCGTATCTTTGCGAATCACTGTGCCTATAAAAGGCAACAGTCTTTCAAGAGTCATCATTAGACTCTCCTTCCTCTTCGTGTGCATCTATTAGGGTTTGAGAAAGGAGCTTCCTTGTCCTCTTTTCCTTCATCTAACATCAGATCTTTGATCGCAATGGCACCAAAGGCCAAGCAAACTGCTTCATCTTCACAGGCGGTCGTCGCTGAGATTCAAAGGGGGCGGTTCCTCCATGCAGGAAGCCCCTATTTCAGGTATAAAGCCATCGGACTTGATTTCTACCATTAGAAGGGTTTATAGAGTTCTTTGAACTCTTGGACTCCTCTTTTAAAATTGACCGGCCAACGCGGGCTCGAGCCCATGTTTGATCTTTAGACGTGGCTCTTGAGTCGATAAACAAGGCGCAGGTTGATGACCCTTGCTGCTTTTATCTGCTCGAATCTGCGTCTGCTTGTTGAACATAGGGCCCCAGTAAGCCTTGCGTTTCAGATCCAACACTTAGAATGTTTCCAAGTATGAAAGATTCGGACGCATATTTCTTATGACTCTTGCGTCCTGTGAAATCAGACGCTAGTCCTCATGAATCTTGCGTCTGAGTCCAAGTACTTAGAGATTTTTCATAAGTCTTAGATTTTCAAAACGCAGGCTCCATGCTAGCCTCGCGATCTTCGGGTCTGGACGTAGCTTTTGATGATTTCCGCGTCTGAGTTACTTCTGCGTTTGAGTTGTGGAAACTTAATCATTTCCCTTCAGATTTCTGATCAAGTGTCGTTTTCTTTTTGCAGTGTGATATTCTGCCGATCCTCTTTCCAAGAAGTGTCACTTCGGGCACGTAGGTGTGCTGATCGCAACTTAACCTTCGTGTTGCAAAGGACTACTCCTGTGACCGCCGATAAGCCGAAGGAGCGAAGGGAGAGGCTCTCCAAAGTCGACATGGCAACATTCCGGGAACTTATGACTGACGCAGAATTTAAAACAGATTCGCGCATTCCATAAGAAACCCGTCTTCTTCTTTGGGGACAATATTGGCGAAGGTGGTTACGTCTTTCATGATGGCGATTACAAGTGGCTCCGCCAGATAGGGGGTAAGAAATTCTTTCTTCCAAATATGGAGAGAATGTATCCCCTATCCTACCTTCAGCACATGTCTGTCCCTCGGGCAATGGAATGGGATCTTGCCCGATCTGTTCCCAGTGTCTCTCTTGGCATATTGGGCGCCAGGAAGGTGCACTCGGGTGGGCACGGGAGGGAGATCTTTGGTTTGTTTCCTAGATTATTCAGGTCCGATTACCCAGTAGGGGAAACCCCTCAGCTTAGCACTACCTTTATTAATCAATTCATGAAGGTAGGGGGTGATTTTCCCACTGACTTCTGCCTCGGATGGGTTCATTCCACTGACAAGTACTGGTGGGGCAAGATGGTGAGCTTTATCCTCGCTGAACTTGGAGGTCTATTGGACCTGGTGGGACTGTACCAAGCAGTCAGGGCTATGAGATATGGCATCCCACAGAATTCTCAAAATTTCTTGGGATCCTGGAGCATTACAACCCTTTGACAGGGACGTTCTTCACCCCAGTTGGAGAAATGGGACTGGCCCTACATGAATTATATGAAGTCTCGGGGCTGGTAATGGGAGATGCTCCTTATGAGGAATACGTCCCCACCTCTGAGGTGCTTCATCTCTTGAAGAAAGAGTGCCCTCGTGTATATGAGACCTACTGGGAGGTGCTAAGTCATTTTCACATCTGCGACCAAATAACCTCCTGGAGGACTAGGAGAGTTAAGCAGCTATCTTGGGCGAGCTACTTATTTAATGGTATCACTGAGGAAAGACCATTCAGTGACCAGTCTGGCTCCCAGCTCTGACGGAAGAAATCGCCGAAAGGATCGACGCTTCTGTGAGTTCTTATACCACAGAGTCGAACGAAGACACTTTCAAACCTAACACGGTTTTCAAAAGTTTACATCATCAAGCCGGATCTCCATTTCTAACCGGGCACTGTTGGCGGGTTTCCTCATGCTGTGGTTGAAGCGCTGTGTAGTGCCGACACTGCCGCATGAGGTGATTGTTGCCGACGTGGTATATTCGGCGGTGCTGTTGGCCTATGGTAGGTCCATAGCTCTCCTTCCTACATTGGTGGCCGGTATCCAAAGGGGTTGCGGGCCCTGACTCAGAGCCTGTGCAGGGTGGAGGCCATCGTCGACTCTAAGGTAAACCGGAGGTCGATTCAGAGGGAAGGCCAAGAGTGAAGACCCCTAACCCTCAGATCGAGCTTCCCTACACGTACTTAATGGCTGGTACGTGATGCATTGCCCCTCACTGATGACGCCAGTGTCTCAGTCCGAGGGGTTTGTCCCCTTTGTGCAGCGGCTGGAGAGCTCGAGTTGGTCTCACAACTATATGTTCTTCGTTCGGAAGTGCATCCTGAACGCTTCAAATTACCATCTCAACCGTTGCTTCCCCGAGATTACAGATGCTGCTTATGGGGATAAATTCGCCGACATTGTGGGTCCGGACGACTTCACGAGGCTGCCATCAGGAGTCTTCTGGTGGCTTATCAATATCTGGCCCGGGTATGTGCTTTTTCGGCAAGGGAACTCATGCACGATCGAGCCTTATATGCCGAAGCACTTCGCCCGACAGTTCGGCTATGACCAACTATATGTCGGCAATCCTAACGCTCAGCTTGCCTTCAGTGAAAATCTGTCTGAAGGGGCTCGGGCTTGGTATTACAGCGTGGCTGGGGGGACACAGGCTCTTTTCCGTTTACCTCATAAGACGCCAAATTGCTATGCATGCCTTAGCTTCTGCACCTGGTATTTTCAGGCTAGCAAGATGCTGGCTACTCAATGGAGCGTTCATGCATTAAGAGCATTAATGCGTCTTATGAAGAGAAGGTGGCATCCAACAAGCACTCGCGAGGCCTTGATGAATATCAGGCGGCTCAGAGGGAGGCCAGAGGGGAGCCGAGAGCAGCAGTACCCAGGGAGCAGTCTGCCAGAAGGCGTCGACAGGCGGTGCAAAAACGTCCTCATGGCATTACTTTCTAAGCTGAGCCTTCTCCTACTTCCACGGCTGAGCCTGCCCAAAGAGGGCCAGGAAAGACTTGACGGCTGAAAAGGCCATCCCTTCCAGCGTTGAAGAGCGGAGGAAGAAGAGGAGGAGGAAGACGACGCCCCCCTTGTTCGTTCTCATGGATTGCGCAGCAGGGGCTCCGTAATTTTAAAAGAAGGGGAGCTCGCTGATGAACCCATCGCAACTGATGAGGCCGAGCAGCTCGAGGTTGCCCTGATGGGCAGGGATGATGTTGAGATTCGGGGGTCTCAACTCAACCGGGGTCTTCTTTGGCTCGTGAAAGGGGAGATGAGGCACAACAGCCTGGGTCTCCTGGTGTATTAATCTCTAGCTCGCGAGTAGTTGACCCCAGCCCTACTATTGGGGTATTTGGTGGCAAGACCTCAATTGCTGAGGCTTCTCGCGTTGAACTATCATCTTCATCGTCTGGAGAGGACGAATATGATTCGGATGATGAAGTCAATTTTGGTGATGAACCCTTTTTACAGATCCGAGCAAATCTCACATATCTCGGAGGAAGAAATATACGGGTGTGATCCGACGATGGCGTTATCACAAGCGATAACTGCTCCTGCTGAAGGTACTCTTATCGTCTTGTTGACCCAGTTTTCTTTTTTAACTAGGGAACAGGTTCTGACATTTCCTTTATGCTGCAGGGTTGGCCGCGGACAGCGAGGCTGCAACTTCCTCCCATATCGAGGAGATGATACAAGAGCTGGCCCAGCAGGAGGGTGTTGAGGCTGCTGCTGAGATGCCTCAAGAGAAAATGTAACGCCCCGATCTCACGGATACGGAGACGTCACTGCGACGTATATACGCAGGTCAAAAGGTGCCCCCCACGTATACACGCTAAGCATAAAAGTACAACAAGGATCAGAGTACACGACAAAGCGTGATATCCATACATATGCCAACTAAAAAGTACACGTACAAAGTTATACAAGATATGATAAAGTATTACACAATACATGTGTATTACATCACAACCAGTCCAAAAGTAAAATACACAATATGTGTACAAAAGCTCACGAGGTGGATGAAGATCTCGCGAGTCAAAAGAGAGAATCTAGCACGAAGGGACTGGAACTATTCGGCCTTGCTCACTAAAATAAGCTTGATCGTCCGTGGATGGCTCACTTCGTTCCAAGCTTCGGGATCTGAATATGCAAATCCAAGGGAGTCAAGACAGGTTAACAATAAACAACTATAGCCAAGTGGCTAAGAGACATGAATAAGGAAGTTGGAACAGTATAAGGAATATAAATCGACAAGTAATGGATAGCATGAGGAGATACAGTCATAAGCAATAGACCTACAGTTAACGTCTTATTATTATACTTGTCTTAATGTGATATCTAGCTATGTGACCCAGCGTCCAGAGCACATAGATCCATATCTAGAAAAACAAGGTTGTTATTGAAAACCAGCGGTTATCGACGAACTATGGTTACAGTGGATCCCGTACATGCCGGGGATAACGGTCCAGGATTGTTCGTTGCTTGGTGACGGAAGCCAGCGCTAGGCTAACAGGAGGGACTTATGTATGCCCTTTATCATGATAGTATTCAGGAAGAGGGAGCAAGCACTCCCCTCGGTCCCTGGTGGCCCACAGGTCAGACCGGAACATGAGTTGCACAACATTTCCTAAAACCACTGTAAACACGAACACATATCGATATCCGCATGTTTTCCCCCGACCAATATAAAGTTGGTCCATTTTATACAAAAGTCAAGTGTATCATGCTTGGTCAAGTGATGGCATGATAAGTGGTGATATCCCTTATTAACAAGTATGGAATGGAAACATATAATACAAATCATGGCGTAATATGAAGTAAGATCCATCAAGTAACATGTCATGAGGTATCAGTCATGAAGCACAAGTAACAATAATACATAGCACATGAACCAATGTTAAGATCCAAATCAGAAAAGAGACCAACTAAGACAAACAGTCAGAATTAGTCGACTAGGTGAAATGGTTAGTGACTAATAGGGTCTTAGTCGACTAACAGTCTGGATTAGTCGACCAAAACTGGGTTCCAGAGAGTTGGAGTTGGTTTCAGGAAAAGTTAGTCGACTAGGGTCAAGGGAGTAGTCGACTAATAGGGGTCTCAAGCGACTAAAAGATACTCTAAGCGACTAAAACTGAGATACAGAAAGTTGGGTTTCTGTTACAGGGAATGTTAGTCGACTATGGTAAAAAGGGGTAGTCGACTAGGGGTCTCTAGTCGACCTAAAACTGTGTTTCCAGAAAGGTTACGTTTCGAAAAATAGATGGGTTAGTCGACTAATTCCTAGGTCAAGTCGACTAATCCTGGGGGAAACAGAGTACAAACAGAATTTCTGATGGTTGTGTTTGATGGTCTAAAAACATGATTTGATGACATATGTATACAAGATATGAAGATACAAGTATAGTAAGGATTGATCAAGTCTTGGTGAGTAAAGATACTCACTCGGAATGGTCAATCGACGTTTTACGCTTCCGAAAGGATCGTTGTCGACGAATAGCACCAAGATGATCTTT